>JASAMY010002828.1:0-46773 GCA_030248085.1 Paralinhomoeus sp. GSCO2_6
ATTTGACGGAACGGAACGGAACGGAATGGGCGTGGCCAACGGCGCGTTATTTAAAAGGTAGCGGGGCCTGGTTGCGCTCATTTAGTTCCGTTCCGTACTCCTTTTACTACGTAATTGGACAAGCGTGTCGGCGCGTTATGAAAGTGCGTAGGCCAACGTAAACAGTTTTTTGTCTTTCAGGTCCACGCAAAAACGATCGTGAGTCACGATTTGTGATGGGCGCGCAACGAAATGAACGGCGACGGCGAAATACGCGAGCATTGGGATTACTTGCGTACATAGTCGTTGAAAAACGCAACAACATATCACATAAAACATCGAATTACTTATTTAGACGCGACGAGAAGGTAAACGGCGACATGGGCCCGTTTCTCTGCCACGTCGCTTGGCTGCAGTCTGGCGATCCGGCTTGACGAGCCGCCCATGCCATCGTAGTAGTAGTCGTGACGCCCAATTCGTTTGATGGACGTGTAGTGGCCTGCATTGAATCGTTCCATTCATTTAAAAAAAATTCAGGACAAGTGTGTGTGTACCTTGGTTGAACAGGGGCACATTTTGAAGCCGAAACGTGCGTCCCATGACCAGCAGTTGAGCTGGGAGTGCTGCACGGACTGATGGGTCACTGCCTCGGATATTGATCGGCAGGATCCAGGGGTACTTGGCTGCAAACTGCATCTGGGGAGTTCGAATTCCGTCGCAGATTTGCACGCGCACGCTGAATACCAAATAATTATTCTTGCCGAAACTCTGCTGAGAACGCCATTGCTTACCCATTGCAGTCGTCATAGTGCCACTTCGATGACACCTTGGGCGCGGTGGTCGTGAAGGGTACTGATTCAGTCATGGTGTTGAACGTTGAATGCACGAGGTGGCCGCGGAAGCACCTTAAGAGCAGTCGACCGGCATTGCGACCAAACCTGCAACGCCCCCCTACCAGTGGCGACAGTTCCGTCCGCTGCATGCGCATAAAGACACTTCCGTCCGTTTCCGTCTCCGTTCGATTCGACGGAAGGAGAGGAAACAACGTAAGCCAGGAAGACCTCACGCAGAGGCGCGCTGCTCGGCGCACATGAGAGTCGGCGAGATGCTGGGCGAACGTGGGAGTATGCAGGCAGGTGGCAAGCAAGCGACCTCAGCAGGCGCACTGTTTCCGCTGGCGTGACAGGAAGACGGAAGGCGATACGCATACTTTAAGCATCGGCCGCGAGTAGCTGTTCATTGCATCCGTATACCGACTCGCCCAGACAAATGTCTTTCTTAATTGTCCATTCGCTGACGAAGCTGCTTTTACCCGTTGCCCTCTCCATTTTCTTTTCAAGGGTCCAGCCAGTCTCTGGCGGAGTGTCTGTTGGCTTTGGAGGCCACCAAGCGCGAAAGTCCGATGGGCTGCAAAGCCTCGAGCGCCACCTCCGCGACGGCGTCTTCCCCGGCCTGTCGACTGTGATCACGCCGCCGCTGAAAAGAGAGCTGGAAGAGAACCACGTCGTCTTCGTCCCACATGGATTTATTGGCGACTCAACTGCCGAAAACGTCTGTTTCTTTGCCACAACGACGTACATTTCCCATGTAAAGGAGAGCTGCACGGATCCAAGACGATGTGACACGCACGCCAGTAAGCTTTTCATACTGTGCGCAAAAATCTTTCAGCAGCACAGTTGCAACTTTTAGACCTGCAGCGAGTGGCCACAGAGCAGCTGACAATCACGATGGCACGCTACGAGACGTACACAGAGAACGTCAAGAGTCTCATACAGGAGTACATCCTGCATGGCGACACTGCTCTAGACGGACGTGTTGCTGATGGCCACTCTCACTACAAGCGGTACAAGCGTGGTGTGTGGCGGAGAGACACAGCGCCCGTGAATCACGCCTACGACCCAAAAGATTCATAGCAACAGCAGCAGTCGTTGGTGGTGTACGTATCTGTTTATGCGATTGAACGTTATTGTCTATAAGTAGCCCAAATGCATAGTTTTGTAAATATACCATTGTTATGCATAGTAGTGTACTGTCCAACGTCCATTTGTTCAGGGTTATTGTTGGCCGCGACAGCGGGCGTGGCCATACGCAACTGGCTCGTGACGGGCACAAACCAGCGCAAAGTCGATGTGCTGAAGCACAAAGTCCAGGCAGCAGCGTCTAACCAGCGCAGGTTCTACACGACCTTCAAAGACACCTTTCAAGCGCTCAAGGCTCAAACAAAAGCGTTCAAGTCGCTCAACAAAAAGGCGGTGGAGATGTACCAGTCCACCGTTCGCATGATCGACGAGCTGCGAGCAGAAACGAACATGGCACTTCAGTTGCAGGCGAAGGTACACACAGCTGACAGTGTATTAGCGGGATATTTCGCGCGCGCGCGCACGCACGCACGCACGCACGCACGCACGCACGCACGCACGCACGCACGCACGCACGCACGCACGCCCAAGCATGCACGCACCAAAGCACGCTACAAAATATGGAGTCAGTGTGCGCTGATCGTGCTCTGGGCTGTATAAGCCTTAAGACACAATTATTCAGGCGCAGAACATCATCAGCGACATACAGGATGGTCTGCGCACCGCTGTATTCGACAGCAAACTGACACCAGGATTCGTCACACCTGATGCTGTAAAGACAATGCTGCGTACCCTGCTGCCTGAGCGTCACCATCACCTCCTCGTGAGCCGCTACCCGCAGCTCTTCTACCAGCTGGGCGTTGTGTCAGTCATTGACATCAACCCAGAGCAACATTCGGCTCTCTCCTATTTCTGCTTCCCGCCTATTGAACACCAAGACGTTCTACTGAGCGGCTCTATCTACCACATCGGGGCGTTCGACACAGAGATGAGCACGTTCAGCAGAGCACTGATACCACCTGAAATCGCCTTCAAGCCAACTGCAACGTCGCTCTCCCAAGCTCAGCATTTCAACCCAAGTCACTGCTGGCCACGACATGCAGCCATCCGAGCATGCAGCCACCACCAGGCGAGACTCCACGCGACGTTCTGTGCGCTCTTCCAGTTGGACAGAAGGGCTGCAGATGGGAAACGGAAGTTGTCCATGACGGCTTTGTGCGCTATATAGACGTTATGAACTCCTACATCGTGGCCACAACGCTGCCGACCTACCGATATACGCCTAGGACCGCTTTCGGCCCTAAAGCCAACAGCGAAACTAGACGCGTCCCAGCCCCAATCTTTTCTCTACACCTGGACCATGGAGAAACCGCCGTGTTTGGAAACACAACTCTATATGGTCGCGCCCAAATCACCGTACAGAACTATTTCATCATCTCCCTGGGTACAACAGAAGCGATGTACATTCGGCACAAGGCAGACGACCTCAAGAAAATCCGCACGTTTGACACGGAACTGCACGAGTTTATCAGCAGTTCGAACAAAGCAACTGCACAAGCTGAGCATCACCTAGCACTTTTCAAGGCGATCCCACTGCTGGCCGAGAGCGAAGAATGGCTGCCCTACATTTATCGCACTGGTGGGCTCGCCTGCAGTTGGATCATTGTACTGATCGTGATCGGGTATGTAGCAACGCGAATTTTCGGTTGTTTCTTCTGTCCAGACATCCTGTTCCGATCGCGGTGTTGTCACCGTTGCCCTTAAGTGATTTGCGAATCCGATTGCTCGAATTGTTCGCTGTTCGTTTCGTCGCGCGCCCATCACGATTGTTTTTGCGTGGACCTGAAAGACAAAAAACTGTTTACGTTGGCCTACGCACTTTCATAACGCGCCGACACGCTTATCCAATTGCGTAGTAAAAGGAGACGGAACGGAACGGAATGGGCGCGACCAGGCCCCGCTACCTTTTAGATAACGCGCCGTTGGCCACGCCCATTCCGTTCCGTTCCGTTCCGTCAAATAACCTCACCCCGCCAAATATTCGTTTCCCAGACCTGATCTTGACCCTATTTTGAGAGCAGTTACGAACCCGCCTCCTGCAGGCTCGCCGGATCGGTGTCCAGCAGGTCGAGTTGGGGCGCGAAGCGTTCGCCGATCTCGAGCCACGTTTCCCACTTGGCATTCTGGTTCTTGTAAAGAGCGTGCGAGACGCGCCACAGTTGCTCGTGACTACGAACCTCCTTGATGAGACGGCCCTTCCAGTCTTCCGACATATTCAACGCAAATCCACTCGCTTTTGCAACAACCAAAACAGAGACTCGACCGCGAAACACGAACGAAACAAAGTGCAAAGCGTCGTGCGACCAATTTCGAATTCGGACTATAGGTTCTGTCTGGCACGATCTAACTGTGGTCGCTTTTACTATTTTGAACGTTGAAGTGCAGTTGAGCGAAACTACCCATGGCGTGGCCTAACATTATTCCAGCACAAAGGGAGAAGGGCGTATGCGCCAGGGTGTCGAATGGAGCCAAAGATAGATACCTAAGCCAGACAAGACGTAGATAGATGAGTGAGACTTACCTTTCACTCGATTCAGTAGATATTCTGATCCTGTCAGTGCCCTAGATTACAGTTGCCATTCCTCAGAAGGGCTGACGACCCAACCAATAATACCCCTCCCACCACTGGCGGATCCAGGGGTGGGGGAAAGGGGGAATTCCCCCTCCCGAAATCGGAAATCTAGGGGGGAAAAGGGGGAAAGGGGTAGGCGCTGGGAGAAGAAACACGCCTAGTGGGCCTAGTTCTCAGCATAAAATTGCTTGTAGGTGGTCGAAAACAGCAAAATTTTCGTCTGCGGCGCCGTTTATATTCGATAATGGACCGATTAGGTGTCGAAACCACTGCCAAAATGGCGCAACATCCAAAAAGTTCAACAGGGTCCTCCCTTCTGCAAAATTCCTCCCCCCTCCGAAATTTTTTTCTGGATCCGCCAGTGCCTCCCACCGCATCAGTATACGGTATCCTTGATCTGTCAGCAGTGCTAAAGAACGAGATTGTCTGTCGCAGAAACACTGCTTGTATCACTAGCAGGAATGAGGTAGCTATTGGCTAGCCAACGCTAAATTGGTTGCAGAAGAACCCACTTTCTAAAATCACTAGCGGATCCAGAATTTTCCGACAGAGGGAGGGAGATGGTCAAATTTTTATCGCAGTTTATCAAAAAAGTCAAGTTTTGGCCCTGACATCGGCATTTGCTTTGTTTGCACTATTTTCAACACACAGTAGTGAGTTGCGATAGAAGCACAGCACCGCAGGCGAAAATTTAACGGTTTTGAGTGCCTTAACCAAGGAAAACGTACAAATCTGCCCCCGTGGTCGTACTTCTTTCCTTCTTCTCTCCCCCCCCCCAAATCTGAGCTGACAGGAGGGGAAGACCCCACCCCCTTCTGGATCCGCTAGTCTAAATCACCTATACAATTCAAGTCGCTCACACCCGAACCAACCCGCCAGTTACATAAGCATACAGCAAGCACCCAAACGCTTACCATTTTGGATGCCCTCTGTGGGGGCTTCCCCTGTTTCACAGCTTATTTCTGTTTCACAACTGAACTGCTATGTCGAGATTGACTCCTTGTGACAGTGCGGCTGTCGGTGGGGAGAAGGGGGGGGGGCTGTCTTTGAGGCGCTGCACCTTTATTCTTCTCGCAAACTACACGCATTCGTCGCGGGGGCGTTACACCATCAAATGCGCCATCATCACCAGCGTCATCATGGACGGGCGAGGCGCGAACGCACAAAGGACGCGCAATTACTCACGCACAGACGTACACGACGCGCACGCACGTACGCACGCACAAACAGGTCGGAACGTGTACAACGGACCGTGATGAGGGCAAAAGCTGCGGGAAAAATGGGGAGGGGAGGGGGCCGTACAGCAGTGGGTTGCGGTGGGGGGGGGGTGGGTCCGTTCGTCCGTCTGTCTGTCTGTCTGTCGGTCGGTTCCCTGTCGTCGCGTAGGTTGGTGAGCGCCATATATGTGGGATGCTTTTTTCGCAATGCATTGTGTGGGGGAGGGGGGCCTGTGGCCGGTTCTAGCGGAAGCCAAGATGCTCGTGCGACCCTCTCGGCGACCCGTGCGTTTCTTTCTCGGCCGCTGTTGCGTGTTACTTTGCTTTTCCCATCTTCTCCCTTCTTCAAAGTGTCCGATTCTTCAGATGACGAACGTCCAACACGATAACCTGGAATATTCGCACCGTAATTTCAGCGGTTTTTCTTAGGACAGTGGGAGATGAGGGGTGAGGAATGGTCACGCCAGGAATTGAAGTTGGGGACGCACAATTCTTGAAGGGGGGGCCCAAAACGGTGCGTTGGTGGGACAGGGGGCTAGGGGTTACACCAGCAGTTACAACAAATACGTACATGTACACACAGAGGCGGGGGGGGGACGAAAACGTCGCCGTTTCAATTTTTTCGGGGTCCGCCAGCCCACCGGTCACACCATCTACCAAACGTCCTTCAAACTAACCAATAGAAAGACAAAGAAAAGAAAGGGACAAGTGGCAGAAGTGGAATGGAACTGACTGTGCCGTCGGAGGCGCTGGCGCCGACCTTGTCTCCGCGACTGTTCCAGCAGACCTCGAAGATGCCCCCCTCCTGCTCCGAGCCCCTGTAGCTCTGCACCACCTGGCCGCTCTGCAAACGCTTAGAAACGTCTGTCTCTCTTTTCCCCACTGCAATAATGCTTCCAAGGGGGGGGGGGGGGTCAATGTCAAAGTTTGGGGTTGCCGCCCCCTCTAGCGCCGCCACTAGTGCGTCAGTGCGCGCGTGCGTGCGTACGTTGGTCTCCCAGATGAGAACGGCTCTGTCGAAGGATCCGCTGGCGAGGTAGCGTCCGTCGGGGGAGAAGCCGACGCTGTAGACGGCCTCGGAGTGGCGGGCGAGCACGCGCTGGCACTGACCAGAGCCCACGTCCCACAGACGCACCGTGTGGTCGAACGACGCGCTGCAACACACGCCACATCGAAGCGTGCGCGCCCGTGCGTGCGTGCGTGCACAGTCCGACCGAACCTGGCTAGCAGGCCCCCTCTGGGCGACCACTTGATGGTGTAGATCTCCTTGCTGTGCGACTTGAGATCGTGCAGGCACTTGTCGTCTCGCATAGACCAGATCTAAGGGAGAGAAACAGACGAATACACATAGACAACGCGGACGAGCCATCTCTCTTCAAACAAAACTTATTGCCGAAAAACGGTCAACGACAAGAAAGGGCCACAAGGTTAAACATGATCATGAACACTTGACCAGGTGCACATTTCGCTGCTGTCCAGCAACTTGCAAAAAAAAAACAGTACGTTTCACTGGGCAGGGCGTTCATTGGGGGGAGGATATAGTTGCGCCGAGTTGGCACAGCGCGCACGCACGCACGCGAGTAGAGGCCTGCTCAAGGGGCGGTCATGCAACCAAAATGCGAAAGGCACTGGCTTCGACGGTGCACAGGAAACGAGGGAGAACAGTGTGGGCGTAGCGCCTACTTTGAGAGTCTTGTCGTCGGAGCAGGAGGCGAGCAGCTGGCCGTGCGGGTCCCACTTGATGGCGTTCACCTCGTTCGCGTGGCCCTGCAACACGTTGGCCTCGGAAGATGCATGAGAAGGACGCGCCAACGGACACACCAACAACATACACGACGCGAATATGCTCCTGTGGGCCAGTGAATCTTGCGTGCGTGTGTGAGTGCGCGCGTGTGTGCGTGCACTTGTCGTTGCGTGCGTGCGTGTGTGCGTGTCGTTGCGTGCGTGTGTGGGTGCGTGCGTCTGTGCGTGTCGTTGCGTGCGTGTGTGAGTGCGCGCGTGTGTGCGTGCGTGTTGTTGCGTGCGTTCCTGTGTGCGTGTCGTTGCGTGCGTGCGTGTGTGCGTGTCGTTGCGTGCGTGGGTGGGTGCGTGAGTGCGTGCGTGTCGTTGCGTGAGTGCGTGTGGGTGAGTGCGTGGGTGCGGGTGCGTGCGTGCGTTCGGGTGCGTGCGTGCGTGTCGTGGCGTGTGTGCGTGTGTGCGTGCGTTCGTGTGTGCGTGTCGTTGCGTGCGTGCGTGTGTGCGTGTCATTGCGTGCGTGTGTGGGTGCGTGCGTCTGTGCGTGTCGTTGCGTGCGTGCGTGTCGTTGCGTGCGTGCGTGCCGTTGCGTGCGTGCGTGCCGTTGCGTGCGTGCGTGTCGTTGCGTGCGTGCCGTTGCGTGCGTGTCGTTGCGTGCGTGCGTGCCGTTGCGTGTGTGCGTGCGTGCGTGCGTGCCGTTGCGTGCGTGCCGGCGCAGGCCGCGCGCGTACCCTGAAGGTCTTGACGGGCCGGTCGTGCATGAGCTGGCAGACGTGTATGCTCATGTCGGTGGAGCACGAGGCGAAGCTGTCGTCCGAGCGCCAGTCCACGTCGAGCGCCGGCGCCTGGTGGAACTGGAACTGCTGGATCTGCGTGCCCCGCGCAGGGTCCCAGATGATCGTCGACTGAAACGCCAGTCAAGTGTGACCACTCCCTTGATCACTGACCCCTATCGCGTGCCACGACAGGAGGGAGGGGGGGGGGGGGGGATAGTGGTGGCGCGACAATCGTGACGAACAAAAAAAAGCAGAAAAGTTCGACTTTTGTGAGTTTATTCTTGAGTTGGTCCGTTTGTGCTCGCGGTGCAACCGCTTCATTGATCGCGCGGCCAAACTGTTTTGTCAAGGGGGGGGGGGATTGTCCGGGAAGGGAAGAGATTGAGACTTCACGTCAAAATTCACTGTAAATATCGCTGCTTTTTGGACGATCTAAAACATCCAAAAGTCGTCTTTCTGCGTTGCCCAGCGCAAGTAACACTCGCGAGTACCGTAGTACTACGATTTGCATATAGACTGTGCGAAAATTTCCATTATCACAATAGTCGCACCTTGTCGACGCCGGCGCTGAGTATGTAGTTGCCGCGATGGTTCCACTTCAGGGCGAAAATAGGGCCCTTGTGGGCACCGAGCGTGTTCCGAAGAGAGCCTGGAGGATAAGGCGCATTTATTTCAATAGACGCGTTCGGCAAGACGGCACGCACGCACCTTCCGTCGTCCAAACTCGCGCGTAGCCGTCGTAGGAACCCGTCGCTAACAGCTCGCCACTACTCTGAAATTCCGTTGTCGTCTGTCTGTTTGCGTGCGTGCGTGCGTGCGTGCGTGCCAGGCCAGCCTGCTCACATTCCAGTCGAGGGAAGTGACGTCCTTGTTGGAGGGCACCTCCTTGTTGTCCTTCTGTATGCAGTGCTTGAGCACCATGCTCGACGCGGTCGCAGACGCGGCCGGCCCGTTCTCCGTGAGGCGCCACATCCTCGCCGTACTGTCGCCAGAGCTGGAGGAACCGTTTGCGACGGGTGACCATTAGGTTCGGACAGACATCACCAGGACCACACGCACCCCGAGGCCAGCAAGTCCTGCTTGGGGTTCCAGGCGCAGATGAACACCTCGCTCTCGTGGCCGCGCAGGTAGCGCACGCGCTCCGCCGAGATCTCCACCGACGCGGGCAGCGGCGGAGGACGATGGTGGCCGCCTCCGTTCGCCGCGCCGCCGCCGCCGCCCGGCGCCGCTCCGGACGGGCCCGGCGCGGCCGCCGGCTGCGTCCTGTTGTGCTGCTGGATCTTCTGGTGCTGCGGCTTGGACGAGTGGTGGTTGTGGTGCGAGGAGGAGGAAACGCCGCCGTGCAAGCCGTTCGACAGAGACGGCGGCCGGCCGGACGCGGCAGACGGCGCGGCCGCGGACGGCGAGGGCCCGTTGGCCGTGGTCGCGGCGGCGGCCGACGTGGTGGGCGGGCCGTTCATGAGCGCGCGGTCGACGGCGCTGGCCGCGACCTGGGCCAGCGTCGCGCCGGCCAGGCCACCGAAAACGGCGGTGGCCGCGGCCGCTGCTGAGGAGGATGAGGCAGCCTGCGGGCCTGCGGCGGCCTGGGGGGCGCCGGCCGCCGCGGAGGGGGTGACGCTCGCGTCTTGGGCTCCCGTAGACGACGAGGAGAGCGAGACGTTGCGAACGCGCTCCTCCAGGGGCTCGCGCTTGATGACGGCCGCGGCGGCGTCGAGGTGCTCGCGCTTGACGGGCGGCGGTCCGTCAGCGTCGGCGGTGGCGGCGGCGGCGACCGGACCCGAAGGCGGGGGCGGCGGCGAGCGTGGTCGCCGCAGCTTCGTCTTGCCGGCGGCCGCGAGCGCGTCGGCGGGAGCGACGGACTCGATGAGCGAGAGCGGCTCGGAGAGCGTCAGGCCGCCGCCGCCGCCGCCGCCGGTGGCTCCGGTCTCGTCGGCCGCGGCCGCCGACGTGGAGGCTGCGGCGGTGCAGGAGGCGAGCAGTTCGGCCTCGGCGAAGTGCACGCCCTTCTGGACGAGCGTCAGCAGCGCGCCCGCCGACACGGAGACGGCGCTGATGTCGGCCTCGAGGCAGCGAGACTCGAGTCCGAAAACGTAGGCGGCGTGCTGGAGACCTGAAACGTTTCCCTGTCTGGGTGCGTGCGTGCGTGCGTGCGTGCGTGCCTGCTGTACATATGTATGCCTGCGCGTATACAGATGGTCCATGCGTGCGTGTGTATGATGTTCACCAACATGTGTTCAAAATTTGGTGGTTTTATGCAAATATGATATACTGCCTCGCAAAGCAAAGAATGCTTATTTGCTGGACAGTGGAGACATGCTGATGGAAAGCAACCATTAGGCCTGGGAAAATTATAGCAATCAAGTAAACTCGCACGTGCAACCATGAGTGCACATGCACGCGTCTATTTTTTGGAGTAGTTACTGCCAGCTCAAAACAGTGGCAAGGCAACACATAGCCTATGTGACATAGGTATTGTAGTTCTTTGAAATGCAAATTGTGCGAAATTTAGAGTAGAGCATGCTGTGCATAATTTCACTATCATGTGCCATGGCCCATGGTGCCAAGTGATGGTGGCTGTTCTTCGTCTGTCACCGTCGCTTCCGCTTGTCGAACCCACGAGCTGATAAACAGAGATTATATTCTTCCTATGTGCTGTCAGTGCACTGTTGTCTTATCAGCTGGTGAAAAACTTAGCGTTCCATTCCATAGTTAGCTCAGGTTTGTGCGTGTATTCTCTGCCAGGCAACAAGTGAACAAAAAAAAAACGCGACCCAAGCCAGCGTCATTTCAACGTACTCTTCTTAAGCACTGTTCGTCAAAATTGACTGTAATTGGTGGAGTTGTGCATTATTCCCTCTTTTCAACAGAGGGGAGGGACTACGTTGCACTTTTGCTGCTTCAGAAAATGTCGGTCCCACTCCGCCCCACGCCATGGCTATCTCATTGACCACGACTGCAATCCGAATGCAATACATCCTGCTTTGCGCCTACCACACACACTCGCACCAAATACAACTGGACATTGTGTCTCGGAACGGTGGTATTACCATCGTGCCCGTCGTGGGTTGTTGAGTCTGTGGTCTGCGTGTGTGTCTTCTCTCACCCGTATCATCCACCATGGCTGGTGTACCCACCCCACACTATCTGCTGTCGTAGACTGACGCGGACTGGCGTCCAGTCAGTGGAGCGCCAGCCGCCAGCCAAACAAGGCGGGGCGAGCTGCCACGTAGGACTGACGCGCTCGCGAAAATTATACGGCCCCTGGAAAGGGTGTGGGCCCCAAGCGAGCGGCGTCGTCGTTGGCTGGCGCTCCCCGCTCTCGCTCAGTGCTCCCTCGATTCGACCCGAGTGCGTGCGTTCGCGTACGTGCGTGCGTCACATGGGGAGAGCGAACGAACGCGTGTCTGGCAGCCTCGGCTGGTAGTAATTGAGCGCCGCACTGCGCCGACGCCCACGAAGAATACAAACAAGTGTCGGAACGGGTTCCCACTAGTCGTTAGTCGTCAGCTAGGTGTTTGTTATTGATGTTATTCAATGGGTGAGATGAGGCGCGAGGGTCGAGACGCACGCGCGCACACACCCAGAACCCTTGCGGTTCACTCTTGAATAAACACGGAAGCTGCATTTGTATGCCTGGCAAGATGCGTCAGTCGCCATCCCATACAAGCTAAGGCTGTGCAAGCAAACCACATCAGTAGAGAACGCATGACGACAAATGAATGCAAAGACAAACAAAATGGTGCATTCAATTGGAAGACTGGGGGAAGTAGTGAAGATGTGCATAAGGTCGCGTTGAGTCCAAAATTCAAACTGCCTCACTGTCTATGCGTCATGTGCGTGCGTGCGTGCGTGAAGGCTGCAGTGCAGCCTAAACATTGTCCTAAAGTATCAAACATACAATTCTCGGTAAAACGCCAAGTTACATAGCAAAAAAAATGGACGATAGATACAAATAGCATGCCATGCACGAATAGCATGCCATGGTAGACTACCATACACACCAGCTACTGTGCTACCACGTGCCATCATACCTGTAACTGGGGGGGGGTACCTCCCAATTTTTTTCAACACCCACCCAAACCCCAGAATTTTTCATGACTTTCACGATGTCTAAAACGATAACAGTGAGTGAATCTTGGTGTTTTTGCAGAGTTATGTAAGCATAAAACATCCAAATAGCACAATTCAGAACCTATTTTGACCCATTTTTTGGTCAAAAAGTACCAGTATACTGCATAAGTAAAAAAAGGTCGGCTACCCTATCCCACTTTTTGCTCCACCTGCCCCCCCCCCTGCCCAAACCTTCCAACCCCCACCCCACTCGGCTAGAGCGGGTTACAGGTATAGGTATGTGTGCCACCACTATTGTAGCACACGCCACACCAGTTGCTATGATACTGATAACTGCTGAAGTTGCATTGTATTGTATTGTATTCGAGCTAGGGACTCACCGGCTTCCTGCAGGTATCGATAAACGAGGTAGTTGAACTCGTCGCTGCTGAAGCTCATCTGTACGCGAGTGGTCCAGGCAGCTGGGTTGGGACGGACGGTGCCGGACAGCGAGCCACCGTCAGGCTCGGTGGCAGGCCGTGCGTCTTATGAGAGGCTCGGTGTTGGTTGCGGTCGTCTCCAGGGCATTGGGGTCTGGGTCAGCAGTGGCTGGACGCAACCATCTCAGCAGCAGGCGGTTTGGGGCTGCGTAGGCCGGCGTCTGAATGCATTACTGCTGGACAGTGGTGACAGTCAAAGGTCGTGGTGTTAGACGCTTCCGCAAAGGGGAGAAGGGGGCTCTCAGTGTCACGTTAGCGAACCGCAACAAATCAGAGTCGGGTGCGTGGCGCTGCTGACGACATCACGCGTCTCCTCTCTCTCTCTCTCTCCCTCTCATCATCAAAGCGGAAGCCCCGCGATGCAACTGGAGGCCGGGGCGTACATCCAATTAGCGGAGCGCGCAGTAATGTGACTGTCAACAGAGAGGTACAACCAGCACGTGCATACAGAGAGCAATGGAAAGCGCTTGTTCCTGGTTCGCGACAGCCGTTTGGCACATTGGTCCATGACGTCTGACGCGCGTATGTATGTGACGTGTGCGTCGTTCGACAGGCGACAGTCTACTGCCCGTGCTCAGGACGGTGGAGAAGAAATTGTCCACTTTTCGCTTACTTTCCCAGGAAGGGGGGGGGGGGGGGGTGCTCTGTACTTTCCCTGCCCCGCATGTCATCATTCGTGGATTCGTGGACGAGAGTGGCATAGCCAGGACTTGAATTCGGGGGGGGGGGGGTTCAATTTCGGCCAAATACACAATTTTGCAACAGGGGGACCCTGTTGAATTTTTTTGGACGTTGCGCTATTTCAGCTGGGGAAGCTTTAGTCGCTCTCCCATCCAATGTTTGCACGCTTTGCGCTCATTTGTCTGACTACATTCACCAAAACGTTAGCAATGTGATCAAAACGGTCGATTTCTGTTTTCAAAATAGCGCCGCAGGCAAATTTTTTAGAGTCGTTTTCATCATTATTTGCATTGAAATTGAGAAAGATGCACATATTGGCACATTGCAAGTTTGCAACAGAGGGTACCAAGTTAAAAAATTTGAGCTTCAGAGAATTTCGGGGGGGGGGCTCCCCCCCCCCCTTGGCCACTGGTGGACGACGCACTTTTGCGTTGCAGCTGCCAGCAGTGCGTTCGTGCGTGCGTGCGCACTCCTTCTTTTTGGTCTGGGATGCGCGTCGTCGGCCAGCCTTTAACCCCTTGCGTTTCATCTCAGAGGTCGCTCGAACCACCCTCTCCACCCGCCCTTCGAACCCACACAACTTCACGGACAGTGCCATTGCGAGGAGGGGGAGGTAAAACTCGCTTGTGGTGGTTGCGCGAGGCGCTGTGACGGTGCGGGGGGGGGGAGAGGGCGCTCGCTCTCTGCCTGCGGGGTCTCTTCCCACTCTTCCTGACGCGAACGAGGGGGGGGGGCACCGAGCAAGGAAACGCACTACCCCCCCCCCCTTCCCTTTCAAGGCCGCGCGCGGCTTGGTGGCGAAGGAAAGACAGCGAGCGGCCAGATATGGAAGGCGGGGGCCTAGGGGGACCGGATAATTCTTCGTCGTTCTCTCGAGCTAATCTGCCCCGCTCTGCTCTCACTAACTACTGCCCTAACAGCCTAGCACTCAGCAGGCCAGACAAGTCCGTTTTTTCTTTGCTCACCTAACCAGTGAATAGTGCCCACTCAACCGGCTCAACTCAGCCGCAATTCCGCAAATGAACATTTCGCGCAAAGTGAACGGTGTCAAACATAGTAAACGCTGTCACTGTCAGCTCACGGCAAAACGACACGTCTGTCTCCCATCCCAATCCCTCCATTTCGCATCTCCGGTTCAATGTCCGATTCTAGCGCAACTTGAAAAGGAAAGTGTTCTTATGCTGAACATACGGACCAACGAACAACACGTACTTAGCCATCGTTGCCCGGCAACTACGCACGCATGCACGAACGCGCACGTACACACGCATGGTCGCCTGGCTCAGTCAGTGGGGCATGGGCACGATGGTATCCCAAATAGTGACAGCTCACAACATGTCTGGGCTGTGGAGAGGAGGGATCAAAAAGGAAAATTTCGGCCCAAAATAGGGTATACGTACTATTGGACCAAATGGATGGGTCAAAATATTTTCTAAGTAGCACTTTTGAGGGGCTTTTGGGTCACGCTACGAAACAAACACGCATAGGTTTCCATTTTTCAATATTGAGAGGTGGTTTCCCGCAAATTATTTCTTTGATGGAATGATGGGACGGCCAGGGGAGGGAGGGGGGTGCTCAAGCAAAAGAGCGGCTAGAGCCAGTTGGGCTGAAACGCCCCCCCCCCCCGACCCCACCTCGCTCTGGAACCGCTATGGCTCACAGATGCGTGTTGACTAGAGTGACCGCACAAACAATTATACCGCCCCCTGGTCGCGGAATGTTCGTCAGCCCGCAACAGACCAAGCCAACTCAACAAGGTAAACGAACGGACAAAGAAAAATCGGACTGCGAGTACGAAACAAGCTTATTGTGCGTGCAAGACAAGCGTGCACCATGGGAGTATGAGGAATGTTGTACCAATGGAAGCGCAAACGTCGCAAGCGCAAGCGCAAACCAATGGAAGCGCAACGGAGTGAAGTTTGCTGTTTGGGCACGCACTAATCTTTCAGACTGAATATGAAAACGCGCAATAGAGAGGCACAACCAGATAGGGAGCGCAATTCGCAGCAAACCCGCCCCACGAATGACATTGTTAGCTTTCGTACCATGATTTTAGACGGATTTTATAATTCGTCGCCTAGCCAACGCAAACATTTTCGCACGCAGTAGCAACTGCTCCGCTGAGGAAGATAGGGCACAAAGGCAAGGCGCACGCACGCACGCACGCAAAAGTCTACGTGCGTGCACGCTCACACGCACGCACGCACGCACGCGAATCGCAACTGAGGAGGGGGGAGGGGGCAAAAGTGACGCAAGCGCACCAACAAGGCAAAAATAGCGACACAGTTGGGTCTCGACGCGATTTGTGTATTTCACGCATCGTTCGCAATGCGTGAAATACCAAAGCAAGCTTTCTTCTCAAAACATTTATGCGCAAGTTTGAAATTGTTGCGACCTACTTTTATGTAAAGAGGAAACATGCAGATCTTAAGCAAGTTGGCACGTCATTCTCAGAAGGCGCTGTCGCCGCGTTATCTGCTGCTCACAAACAGCTGTGTCTGCTCGATTTTATTAGCCGCCGGTGATGTGATCGAATTCAAGTTGGGCTGGTCCAATAACCATGAGCTACAGTCAAAGATGCACTCCACGCATACGATGCTCACAAGATGCGGTAAGTGTGCGTACGTGCGTGCGTGCGTGCGTGCGTGCGCACAGAGAGAGCAACGTGAATACAGTGCATGCAATAGCTGTTGCCTCGAAGAACCCGACATTTGCGCATGATTACGTGTCGTACGCACTTGCGCGTTCCATAACGCCTCCGCGATGCACACGCTGGAACCTGAAACTTGTTCGCAACTACCCCAAACACGCTCGAACGGCGGGAACGCTCGTATGCATGCGCCCATCGTCCCATCGACCCCTATCCACCGGTAGGAATCGTCGCACATAGGCAGTATGTACAATGCAACGAAATTGCAAATGTTTGCTTTTGCGTCAGCTTTGGGCCCATCAGCGATACCGAAGCAATGGAGCATGCATGTAGGGCAGGTCGATTGCGTTTGCCATGCAAAACCGTGCAGAAGTACGGTAAGCGAGTCTCGATCTCGAAAAGAATCCTTTTGCCCTTGACAGGCTTATAGTTGTAGTCCAGTTTGTTCGCAATCTATCTTTCACAGTGCAGTCCGCGAATCACTGGGGGATTTGCTGAGGACTAGCCGCCTGCCGCTAGTCGATCGCGCCTCAACCGCGTTAGCTGTAGGCGTTAGCTCACCAGCTTAATTGTTTCTCTTCTCGCGATTGGAAGCGGAGCGTCGGCAACTGGAGTAGCTTCGTTACTAGCCAGCGCCAGTGGAGATTTTATTGTGGGAGGGGCGCCGGGAAGCACAAAATGAGATGAGGTGTTTGGAACTCGGGCACCAAACAAATTCTATCGACACTGAGCAATGGTGAGCAAAGCAAAAGCAAGCAACGCGCACACGCACCACGCACGCACGCACGCACACAACATAACTCGCAGCTTTTAGCATCAGTCGGGGCTGTGGGTTTGCCTCTGGGAGTTATGAATCACTGCTGGTACAAATTCCTTGACACGTATATACCGGGGACGTTATGGCGACAGGTGGGTGAAGGGTGATATGGTGATGGTGGTAATTCCGTCTGCATTTGCTTTTAATATGTTCAGCTGGGAACGAAGATTGCGCTGGATACGATGGTGAGCCCGGTATTTGCCTGCGTCTTCGTCGCAGGTTTTGCCTTTGTCCAGGTTTTCTTTCACACGTTTGTATCGTACTTTCGATTTGTATGATGATACCTAATACTGTGTTTCCGTGCGCAGCACGTGTACGGTTGGTTTTCGGTTTTAGCATTTCATTGGGTAGGCAATGCAGAGTTTATGAGCCGTAACTATGAAGTCTTCCAGGAGTAGCTCTGCTGGAAGGCGACAGCTTGAAAGCGGCTCTTCTGGAATACAAAGCCAAAGCGTGGCATGTTTTCAAGGTATACTCTCAGGCTTTTTCTTTTTCTTTGTGATTCGTGCAGCGTCATCAAAAAACTCAGATCGTAAAATGCAGCAAAAACTCAGATCGCACGCACGCACGCACGTTTTTGCGTGACTGAATGTGGTACAGCAGCCACAAACAACGTCCTGGAACGCGCCGACGCCAAAGCGCCAGATGCAGTCTCAGTTTTCTGGATTGTACAGTAAATCTCAACTAAATTGCGTGCTCATCGGATAAAATTGTGCCATTCAGGCATGTCGCATTAGATTCTCTTGAAAATCGGCGCACAAAAACTTTGAACCTGTACCTGTATCGTGAACAAATTTTGTTTCGTTTGGTTGAGTAAACGCAAAGTTAGAAGCGATCAAAACCCCGGATAGATAAATGGGCCACCCTGTACATCACGCATGTACGCGCATCATACATACCACGTTCAATGAATGACCATATCATGTACATAGGTCACACTCACATGCACATGCAACTTTTCTCATTGCAACCATAGTCATTAGTTGCAGCTGGACCTAACCGTTTGGCCTGCCTGTCAGCTGTTCAACTTCTGGCTTCTGCCGCCGCGACTGCGCGTTGTCTACGTTTCGACGGTGCAACTCTTCTACAACGTCGCCCTGTGCTACATCAAGCACTCAAGCAAGCGCAGAGAATGATAGTGAAACATCACTCACACAGTCTTGTACATAGATTCGATTCAGGCGTGTTGCTCAGGTATACATAAGCCTAGGGCACGGTTTAGAAGTACAGATCGAGACACCCAACGACTAGGTGAAGTGCTGTACAATAACGATAGCTGCTCATAGAAGAACTACAGACTACGACTAAAGACTGTTCGCGCTAAAGACTAAAGACGCCACGCGTCATAGTACAATGACTCACACCTATGCCATGACACAGTCATCCCATTCGCATTTCGTCACGTGACTCGCATATAAGTCATAGTGCATTCATCGTCTGTCGCATAAAACCGCTGGAAAACGTGAAGGAACGGGCTTCACAGCAGCCCCCGCCCCCTTCCTGCGCCAGCGCCCTGCGGCCAGGCTCTAACAGCCAACAGCCGCAGCAACAAAGTGCAATAATCAAAGTTCATAACACGAGCCACAAGATGCACTGTTTCATGCGCTTGGTGGCACAAGCAACTGGCATTCTTATTGCACTTTCACGACATTTGTCACTCGGCGCGACGCAGTAGCTTGGCTTCCGCTGACCTGCCGACAAATGTATAGTCGAGTAAACTCCGTTCTCACACTTTGAGAGCAGAGGAGCATAAAGTATGGATTGCAGCAGGAGAACGTCTGAACGTGCGTGCGTGCGTGCCTGCGTGCGTGCGTGCGTGCGTGCGTGCGTGCGTGCGTGCGTGCGTGCGACGTGCGCTCCTTGCTAACCGTTATGAGAACGTGTGTAGTAACAGGTGCCAATTGCTTGACGCTGAAGTAGTAGTAACTTGGGTCGCTATAAACCGAGTATCCCAAAACCACGAGCATGACAGCTGCGCTGTAGCAGCAGAGTACGAGAAACATAAGCAGGCCGTAGATTGTAAGCGAGATCTCCGTTTTGAGGTCTTTACGCTGTTGTGAGTTTGATTGTAATGGCTGCTTGCTCTAAAGTGGAGAATGTGAACCTAGAACACCAGCAAGAAAGTAAAACAGAAAATTAAAAAAAAACACCTCTTTAGCTCTTGACAACAGCTGAACTACAACAGAGACGTAAATCACCAAAATAACAAAGGCGGACAGCACAATGCTGAGAACCATCAGAGGTAACAGCGCGAGCGCGGTGTCGCCAAAATTGATGGCGATGTTAGCGATGGTGAGATTGTCCCCGGACTCGAAGCCGACCACGACAAATCGCGTGGACGAATCGAAAAAGAGAGGCGTCGCAATCAGCGCGGAAACTAGCCACGAAGTGCCGATCAACAGGCAGGAAATCTCCAAGGTGCGGCGCTGAAACTCACATGTACAGCTACGAAAGCGAGTAGCTTTGAGTGCCAGCAGCTCAAGATCGCCGCGAGTACATAGCTCGGTGGTTTAGTAAGGCGTCGTCTCCTCACGCTCTTGGTCGGGGGCTCAAATCCGAGCACGGTGCTGAGTTATTAATCCCCTTGGTCTTGGGCATGAGATGAACGCTGTCATTGATTTGGTGGCGTGCGGCTCTGCTGGGGGTTTCGGTCCGAGATCCGCGACGGTGGGTTGTCCTAATTTCCCTCGCGGGTGAAGGACGCCGTTACGTTGTGATACTGAACCCGCCCGTTCTTCGTGCTTGTTTGCGGCCTTGTGCGGTATCAAATAAAGTGTCAGAGTGTTAATTTTTGTCATGGCTCCAACTCCAAAGGCAAGAAACGGACGACACCTTTTTGTAGAGCGCCGGAAAGAACACCGCAGTAAATCGGTTCGCGGCAATTGCTGTGGTTGCAATCGGCTGCGCGGTCGCTGTGCCGATGTGCACTCCCAACAAAGGGCCTGCCACCACACCGCCATTGCCCGTGTAGTACTCTCTAAAGCACTGCTCAGCATATCCTTTATAGACTGACAGGAATCACGCCTGTAACAGGAGGATGGCTCTTCGAAGAGGGGGGGGGGGGGTTCCAGCCAAAAGTTGGTGTTGCGGTGTACGACCAGAATGGAGAAACGTTGCACCAAAACAGCGTATAGGAAAACACCGTAAGCCCAATATGAAGTCACCGCCTCCAAAAATTTGCCCCCAAATACTTCCTCCCGTTTGGGGAGCTTTGCATTTATTGGCCATCCCACCAGTTACAGGCATGCATTCAATTCAATGACTGTAAAGACGCTTACAAGAACATTCGTTTAACGGGAAATGCAACGAGACATTGGTATGCAAGGCAAGCGGCGATGTCCATGCAAGCCAAGGAAATTGTTAAAGAGAGAAAACTGGAGGAAAAGCATTTCGCTTTTGCACAAGCCAACACCACCATTATGTACACAGGTATACTCAGAATGAAAACCACGTCCTGACTCCAGTGGACCATACATGCCCAGTCACAGGCCATGCCGTCCTCTTGCGTGTCGCGAAAGGACTTTTCAAAGTACTTTAGCGGCGCATAGCGTCAGATACTTCTTACGCTATGCGCCGCTAAAGATTCACCTGTCGCCGCGGTTGCGAATTGCCGGTTGACCTGGCAACGCATCAAAGCCAACAATTCACTTCGATTGATTCTTACTACGCATTTTAATTGGCCTTAGCCAGGTCGAATAGTGCTCTATAGTACCGTATCTGGGTATTAGAATCGCTTATACAGCCGCTCTTCGCCGCTGACATTTTTGCATGAGAATGCGCGCCTCGGGAATCTGCATCGGACCAGCGGATCATCGTTTCTTGGTACTGATCGACGGCGTCTTTCCTTCGACTCGTTGCTTTGAAGCTATGTATATGTCTCGCACAGAAAGTGAGCGAAAGGGGCCGATTGCCGATTCACTATCATTAGAGCATCCCATCGCAGACCGACGCGCGCTACGTTAGCGAGTTGCCGTTACCGTTCATTTCAGGAACGCTCCACTTTGATTTCAGTACCGTCTGTTTTAAATTTGGCGCTTCTTGCCACGACACGGACTCGACACGCACGCTGTGCGCGCGCGCGTAGCGAGCACATCGAAAGCAGTGCGCTAAATCAAATCAATGACGTCGACTGTACCGCAGAGGGATTGGTTAGAGGTATTGTATACTGTATCAAGTGTTATACGGTAACTGCGGTGAGCTTGCTAGCGTGTGTCCGTACGCGTCAGTCCAGAATGAGCAAATCATGTCCACACATTTGCACCAGATACCTTTATTCTTTTCAAGGAAGTGATGCGCACGAGTCGATCCGGCGAAGCGCGCATTTTCGCAACAAAACAAATTCTTAAAAAGAGAAGGAAACGCACGAAAAGTGCAAAGTATATGGAAAAGGCAACGAGAACAAGAAACGCAAGTGACGAACTCTGGAATATCGAATGTTTTTCGAGCGCGCACAACCAGACGTTTATATACTGTCGCAAGTTTTTGTCCATGCAAACATTCTGCTCGGAGGATTGTAGCTGTTTAATTATATGGATCCGCATTAAAAAAGTCGTGGATGGTATCACACAGTGAAGTGAACCTGCGTTACCTACAGCGTAGCCTACTAAAGAAGGGAGTTCATTATTGCGTAATGAAGGGAACATGCCCATACTGTACCGTACAGCGCATACCGCACGCACAAAGGCAGTTTTAAATGTTTATAGCGAAACCTCAAATTGCCAATGAACCAGAGTTTGCAGAGTACCGCAAGTGTACTTGAGATTGATTGATTACGCACATTTGCTTTCGAAACATTTTAGCCCGCCTTTGCCGACATCCCAACACCATGATACTGTTTTTAACCGCTGACTTGCAAAACCTTATTGCCATGGATCAATTTGCATGTTCATTCTACGTACGTGTACGTACCCCATGCCTGTAACCGGATCAGGCCGAGCGGGGGTAGATGTCCAGAATGGAAAACTTCTGCCTAAAAATTGCGTCTAAATTGGTGTTTTTGGTCTACATGGCGGTTCACACTTTAGAAAAACTCTGGGGAGGGGGAGTTTGGACCATGGGGATCCTCCCTCCGGTTCCAGGCATGGTGCGTACAGTGGCGCGCACGCGAGTGTCACAGTCGAGATGAAGAAGCTCTGCTGTCTTGCTGACTGGCTTTCGATGATGCCGGACCCACAGTCACCGTGGAGGGCAGGAAACTCCGGAACATGTCATCGTGCATCGGCAGGAACAACTCGTCGCCGGACAAATTCCGGTTGGCATAATCGGCGTCCTGAGAGCCAGTCGTCGCGTCGCCTGACCCGAGACTGTACTCTTTCGAGAGCCTAGACAGTACAAGATTCTGTACGGAGGGGGGGGGCACGCACTGACAACGTTCACAGTGGAAAGGTTGCCTCCCCCCACTTCCTCTACGTGTGCTCAATTGCGATTTTCGGGGGCCGGCAGAGCGACTTTGGGTGAATGGTTGCCCTCCTTAACCGCTGTGAACCACAAGCACTTCATTCGATTACAGTAATAGCCCCCCCCCCCACACACACACACACACACACACACACAGACACACAAGCACGCACTCAAGGTTGTTGTTGTGGTTGCGCCGCGCGTCGAAGGCGTCTGCGCGCTCGTTGCTCGCCTGCCACTGACGCAGCTGCTCGTTGTTCTCCCTGCGCGACAGTCGCCACGATAGGACGCACGTTCGCCCATGAACAAGACCAAGGGCGGATCTAGCCGCGGGGGGGGGGACGGACCTATTCTACAGAGTACATACCAGAGACATGACAAAAAACTTCGCCCGCAGCGCAATTTCTGGGTGGGAAATGTCGAAAATCGGGTTTTGAGCTTGTGAAACCGATTTTGATCAGCACCCCCAGTTGACACCGACGGGTTGCTTGCCACTATGACTTTGCGTCTCCCCCCCCCCCCCCTTGGGAATGGCTGCTGGATTCGGCCCTGAGGCAGCACAAGCAGAAGACTGAAAAAAAAACAAGGAAGTCGCTTACTCTTCGACCAACTGTTGGTAGTGTAGGTGGTCGATTTCCAGGCCCGCCTGCCACACGCCCAGGCGTTCCGCGACGCTCTCCTCCAGATACGCGTAGGCGGTGGGCGGATTCGGCGAGAAACTCACGCTGCTGCTGCCGCCGCCACTCTGAACGCGCACACGCTTCCATGCGCAGACGCTACTTCACATGCTACATGATGAGCGTGTGCGTGCTGGGGCTCCTGTAATGCTCGCGTTCATTTCAAGTGTTCACCTCCGCTTGTGTCGCGTTCATTCCATTCAACAATGCATGCAGCCCCTCCCCCAAAGAATTACCAAATTCCCACCCTTCCAATTTCCGCAATCATGTTCATGCCAGCCCCCTTGCCTTTCTTTCCACGGTCGGGTCAGCAGCCCGCTGTACACTGTATAGTGGGGGTGCGGCCGTAGTTTCTCTCGAGCGCCCATCCATACGCGTTGTCTTGGGGGGGGGGGACGCGCAGTCTGTGCGTGCGTGTACGGATGTGCGTCGCGCGCAACTGAGGTCACCACCGGGTGTGTGTGTGGTCTGGGGCGCGCGTCGGGCTTATTGACCAAGAGTAGACACCCTTGTAATCCGTCAACAACACTTCGCGCGCGCGCGCGCGCGAGAGAGCAAGGTCGCGCAAGACGCACACGCGTACCGGAGGAGACGCACAACAGTGCGTGTGCGTACGTACGTACGTAGGCACTAGACAAGGTAAACAGCTAGTGCCAACCACTCTGCAGTGGCGGGGATATTGACAAGCGGGCATATAGTGAAGTATCCTGTCCTGCAGATGTGTGCACGCCACTGGCGGATCCAGGGGTGGGGGAAAGGGGGAATTCCCCCTCCCGAAATCGGAAATCTAGGGGGGAAAAGGGGGAAAGGGGTAGGCGCTGGGAGAAGAAACACGCCTAGTGGGCCTAGTTTTCAGCATAAAATTGCTTGTAGGTGGTCGAAAACAGCAAAATTTTCGCCTGCGGCGCCGTTTATACTCCAAAATGGACCGATTATGTGTCGAAACCACTGCAAATGGCCAACCAGGGTTGCATAAAAAAAAATTTCAAGTTCTTTTTTAAATTAAAAAAAAAATTTTTTTTTTTAATTGACTTAGGAGTCATCAATGGTGCCAAATACCTGTACTATAAGATACTTTTAGCCTATTAGAGTGTCAAACACAAGTACTAGTGCTTCCCTAAAGCCTTTAGAAGCATATTTAGCATCGTTTTAGTCAAATGGTGACAAAGCCGCTGCCTCTAAATGGTCGTGTACGGTATCACACTATGTTGGGAACCAGTTGGGAACCCCAAAAAGAGCTTAGTTTTGGTGCTAATAAGCAAGTTTATGCATGAATAACTACTAATTGTACCATCTAAACACCATTTAAACGCCTTTTTGCCACTCAAAAGCTAAATTTTACCGAAAAACAGAGAAATTTTTTTTTTTAATTTAAAAAAAAATCCAACTTTTTTTTTTTTTAATTGTGCAACCCTGTGGCCAACATCCAAAAAAGTTTAACAGGGTTCCTCCCTTCTGCAAAATTCTCCCCCCTCCGAAATTTTTTTCTGGATCCGCCAGTGGTGCACGCACACGCTAGGCAATCAAGAGGTGCCACGCACGCACAAGCGTACACCGCACGCACGCACGCATGCACACCGACGGACGTACAGACTGAAACGACGTCCCAGTCGTCTACCACACCCAGATATGCGCGTTCATGTAGGATCTAGGGTGCGCAGTACACTCTGAAGACTAAAAAAACTCGAAAAACCGTAAATCCTCCAATTGTGCCCTCGGGCACTGTTATTTCAACCTTGCCTTACCCGGGGAGACTATTGGGGAGCTCTATACTTTCAACCTAAAAATTTTGAATGGCAAAGCCTAATTTCGCGGTCGAACTGTCGAAATACACTATTTTTCGGCGATTTTGATCACTTTTTTTCCAATTTAACGGTTGATTTACCATTAATAGCAGCCGAATTTCGGCGTTATACGGCGGCAATACGTTTCGGTTGCCGAAACGTATTGTATACACGACATCATATATGTACGTACTATTATTTCAACCTTGCCTTACCCGGGGGCACTATTGGAGGGTATGGGGCTCTATTGGAGGATTTACGGTATATGAGCCCCATCTGAAAGTATGAAGACCAGACGCACGCACGCACGCAGCCTCGATTCACATTTTGGAGCGAGATTCGGAGTCTCAAATTTCACCGCCGACGCCGCCCCTCACGGCTAGCGCTTTTGCATGTCGGCAAAACCGGTGCTGTGCAGACAGACACACAGACATACGAACGAGCGCACACACGCACTGAGTCAATCCGGCCCCTCCCATTATGCACACTCCACGCCGCGTAGTGAGCATTGCATTGCGCCGGGTCGCGTCACGCTAGACTACGCGGGTCACAGCGGGCGCATTGTTTACACCGCGAATTACTGTGCGCGTCCGTGCGTCGTCTGTCCGCTTGTTCGTCCGGCGGTGCGCACGCTTGCGTCACCGTGTGCGTGCGTGGGTGTGCGCGCGGGCCAGTGAGGCGCACCTTGCCGAGTGTCGGTGTCGACTTGCGGCCGAGCAGGCATCCGCCGCGTACGACGACGCCTCCGCCGTCGATGTGGCACTTAAAGTTCTCCTGCATGGCCTCGAGCAGCAGCGGCAGGTCCTCCTCGTCCACCAGATTCAGAATCGAGTGGTGGATCGCGTTGAAGTCCCCCGCCAGCTTCTCCACCACGTGCTCGGCCAGCGTGTCCAGCGCCTGACCAACGACCACATTGCTGCTTCTCGGGTCCGAGGCCAGGGGATGGGGGGGGGGTGGCTTTATGCACAATCCGACTGAAGAACCGAAATAGCGCGGAAATAAGCACTTTTTGGGCAGTTGGGTCAAATGCGGTATTCTGGTGCCTTTTCCTAGGTAAAAAGAAAATTCTGAAGGGACCAACAAAAACGCGAGTTCATCGTGCTCGAGAGGTTGACAGGCTAGTAGAGGGAGCGTTCTCTCAAAACCGGGGTAGCTCCGCCCCCCCCCCCCCCTTAAGTCAACCTCTCCAGATAAGGGAACGACCGCACGCACCTTGATCTCGACGGGATATGGATCGGCGCCCGGGTGGTGCGGATGACTTTGTCGAGCCTTGATCGCCTCATCGTCAATGAATCTGGCGACGGATGGCGACAGAGGGGCGCTGTCGACGTTGTCGTCGTCGTCGTCAGAGCTGTCGTCAGAGGCGGACAGCACCCCCGAGCCGGGCAGGAAGTCTTGTCGAGTCGGCGATGGAAACTGTCGACGGCCCACATCGAAGTCGGTCGGTCGACGCGTTGCCGAGCCTCCGTCGACCGCGTCGACAGGTGTCGGCGTCGACTCGCCGACAGCGACCTGTAGAAATACTCCTGCAGATTCCGACAAAAAAACATTCGGTAGAAAAAACCTCGTCCACGGAATCCTCCCTAGAGCGCCTCCGTTCGTTGAACTGGCTGAGCAAACGCTGCATTTCCATGAGACCCTGGCCTAGAACAGTACCAAAACACATGCACATAGGTATGATCTTAAAATATGGATTCTTGCTTGTTAAAACATGGCCATAAGGTTTCACAGCGAACACAAATTGAAAAAAGAGCAGTACACAAGAGTCGTCACCTCCTGTGGGGTCGGTGTAGCTGGCGACGGTGACGGCGGAGTCGCTGAGCTTAGAATGGTTCGACTCGAAGGAGCTGTTCGCAATCTGCCGATTGAAATTCGGCGGTGTCGGCTCGTCAGGCGTTGGCGTCCGATCGCTGGCGTCCTCGGCAGTCTGTCGACGACTAGTCGCGTCGACATCGTCGTCAGCGTCGAGAGACGACGCCGGTAGGGGATCGGGCGGATTCTCGGTCGACGGCTTGCGTTCCACCTTGCGCAGTCGGCGGCGGATGGCGACGAATTCTGGCAGTGGCGCCGCCGACGCCGAGGTCGGAAGAGTCTGATGGACCAGTTCTCGACAGGGCGCGCCCACAGCTGTCGGCGTCGGCTCGAGCGGCGGCGACAGGACGAGAGTCGAGTCGGCAGCGGATGTCGGTGTCGACAGAACTGGCGCAGCTGTCGGCGTCGACAGAATAGGCGGCACGGACGTGGAGCGCGTCGGCGTCTGCGCTTTCGGCAGACTGTCGAAGCGCGCGGCCGACAGCGGCCTCATCTTGCCGACGCCGGGCTTCTGAACGGTCGGCGCCCACATACACGAGAACATTTTCAGAGCGGCTTCTCCTCAAGAGGGCCGCTTTAGGCTAAAGGTAAGCTAAAGAAAGGTGAACGAAAAGAAAAGACTCGGCTCCGCGCCGAGTTCGTTCGACGAACTGTTTATCTTGGGCGCCGCTTCTGCGAAAGGAAAGAGGAAAAGGGTCAGGCACAAGGGGGTCGGAAAACACAACGTAAGTAAACCGCGACGAAGCATAGAAAATCGAAGCAAGTTTCCACCCATGGGGAGGAGTAAAGCGCACCCAATCACAAAGACCCACTCGCGGTGGAGACCCCCCCCCCCCCATCCCAACAAACTTTTTTCTTGTTCAAATGCAAAATTTTACATTGTTGAAAAAATGTAGCACTTTTCGGACAACAAAAGGTTCGTACAATAGGCCCAGGACTTACAAAATGGCTTGTGGGGCTCCTTAGCCTCATATTTAGCCTTTTCGAAGATTCCCAATACCCCCCCCCCCACCGATTCCGGTACAATCTCTTGGGGCACCTATCTATGCGACGCCGAAAGGTCAAGCGCCGTCCACACTGGCCCAACCTCGAACAATTTCCTCAGGTCGGCGACGGGCGTCAGTAGGACTTCGTCGACAGCGTCGGCATCGTTCGCCGACGTCGAGGCGGACTCGCGCCGCTTGACGGGACTGACGTCGGCGCTGCCGCAGCCCGCGATCGACAGGGGCCGACGCTGACTGTCGACCAGGTCGTCGACGCTGGCGAAGCGCTTGTTCAGCGCGAAGCTGGGCCGATGCACCACCGTCGAGGCGGCGCCCGTCGACGCCTGTCGGCCTCTGTCGAGCTGCAGGAACTTGGCGCGCAGACGCTGCACGATGCCGGGACCGTACTCCTCTTCCACAGGCGACGCGCAACGGCCCACGGCTGCTGCTGCTGCTGTCGACGACGCCATGCCGACACCGTCTGACGACGTCGGCAGGATTGGCTGAACGGTGCTGTCGGTCGGACGACTGATAAGAATCTCGAGTCCTGTTCATGTACACACGCACGCACGCACGCGCGCACGCGCGAAAGCCGACGTTCGCAACGTTGACGACCGACACACCCAGAGAACGCCCACACACGAACGCACGTACCCAAGACAGCGGACGCATGCTCATGCGGTGGATCGTCTTAGAAGCAGGTAGTAAGCAATGTAAGCTGACTGCTAGCTAACCAAGCAGAAAAGTCGAAAACTGATAGCATACCGCGGCGGCGGCGGCGGCGGCGGTGGAGGGGCGTAGCTGCCGACTGCCGAGCCAAGGATTCATTTCACTTTTTCCGCGTGTCGATTTGTCGACGTCTGTCTGTCCGTCGGCTGTCGACTGGGCGCTGAGTCAAACGCACACACACACACACACACTCACACGCACACGCAACCACAGAGCGTCAAACGCAAATGTCAACGGGCGGCGTCTGCGTGCGCGTTGCCACAAGAGAGCGTTCGAGAAAACGAGGAAGGCTATTCCAAAAAAAAAACAAACACAAACACAACCCAAACAAAGGCACACACAGCAGCTGGGCGGCGGTCTGCGTGGCAGGCGCAGTTGGCTGCTAGCACAAGAGAGCGAACAAATCCCCGGCCTTCGAGATAGCGTTCGAATACGCGCAAATCACGGTAGGCAGCGAACCGAATAATCTATTGGGCAGATAGTCAAGTTATTCAATACGACACTGTAGTGCGCAAAATACTTGGTGTACTGTACTGTAGCACTACAGTACCCACACATCATACGAGAATTTGTATAAATGGTGTTGGTGCTTACTGAAAACAATACATAGATACATGTACAGGGTGGCCAAAGCACGTGTACCGATTTCATTGACTCGCAACCGCTGCCCAAGCCTGCCCAAGCCGATAGCATCCGAAATAGTTTACATGACTCAAATTTTCACCAACCAAGCTGGCTGGCCGCGTCGAGTACATTTTGGATTTTAGGAAGCCCCTGAGAATGAAACCAGTGCGAGGTCGGGCGAAAGCATCGGCCACAGGCCACGGGCGATCCACGCCCAGAGCCATTCCTCTGGAAAGTTGTCGAGAAGGACGAGAGGGACTTTGGTCGATAACATCTTCGTCAAAGTCAGGACAAACAGTTTACCTTTCATTTCAGTTCAGTTCAGGTTAGCCAATGGGGCGTGTTGTTGCCGTGTTGTAGGGTTTTGACATCACAGTGTCCTGCCATCGTGATCGCGTCGCGAGTGGTCTGGCGCACGCTCAAGATAGACACGATCAGACTTGCAACCTGGTCTGGAAGAGTGGGGGGGGGTAGCTTGCCGATTTTGGGTGGGGGGTCCCTGGAGCAAAAAATGGGGGGGGGGCGGTAGCTGGCCATTTGTTGACTTATACTTATAATTTTTGGTCAAAAATGGGTATAAATAGGGTCTAAACAGTGTTATTTAGCTGTTTTATGGTCATATAACACTGAAAAGCACTGAAAAACACCAACATTTACTCACTTTTATCGTTTTAGACAGAGTGAAAATCCCTTGGGAAAATTATGGGGGGGGGGGGTCGGAAGGGGGGGAGTTGGGTGAGTGTTGGAAAACTAGTGGGGGCCCCCAAAGTCCCCCCAGTTACAGGTATGGACACGATCGGCCAAGTGGCTTGTGCTGCGTTGCGTGGGTGACGCTTCTGTGTACGTGCGTGCAAACAGCTGAGGTTTGGTTGAGACAATGATTGATAAGTTTTTGCAGAAATTGCGTGTCTCGCTCGACATTGTGGTGTTTTTCGGCGATGTTAGATGTTCAACAAGTTTGAAAAAGTTGCAAGTTATATGTTCAGTAAGTTACAAAAACAAATTGATTTAAGAGTTGTGGAAAAAAGGCGATTGCAGTGCTGGGATTCGAACCCAGGTGTCAGGAACACCGGTCTTGGATGCTAACCACTACACTTTAAATGCGGAATCCGGATCATATGTCCGCGTTACGGGAAAAACCGATCCATGTTCACCATGTTCACCATGTTCACCATGTTCACCAAGCCTTCGTTATTTCGGTGCGACACTTTTTCTCATGTCTCTCTGTCAAAGGCTTTTAGAAACAATATTAATTTTGTTTATTTGAAATGTTTGCGTCTGTTCTTTCATTCATAGCACTTCCATGTTAATAAGTTTTTATTATTTATCTTGTTTTTATTGTTTTAATTTTTGCGTTTCAGGTCTGCTTTTACTGAACTGCTTATTATTCCAGCTTGATGTCGTGTTGTCGTCTGTTGTATTTGTGGCGCAGCAGTTGTGTAGTAAACAGAGTCGCAACAAACCATTTCACAAGACTCACAAAAAAGTCACGAGCGAGCGAAAGTCAACCAGAGCGACTAGCGCAACAGCAACAGCCAACAGACCCGCCCACCCCCATCTAGTGCGCGCATCTCACAGCAAATTATGCAAACCCGCATCAAAATGACAAGTTGACACAGAGATCCTATTTGTTACGATCCCATCCCTGCTCTATTTACGCAGCTCCCGCAGATCGCATCACTTTCGCCTAAAGAAAAACCCCAAAGTTGGCGCGGATTTTTTCGCAGTGCGACAGCTCCACTTTGCCGCTGACTGCGGACGAGTCGAGCAGCCGACTCATGAAGTAGGGATAGCGCGCGACCACGCAGCTGTAACGACAGTGCAGCACCATGTCGCGCGTTTGGGACGTAGAGTGGCGCTTCTCGGGGGGAATATAGAAGCGCTCGCGGTGCACCACCACGAGATCTTCTGGCGGAAGCGTTGTCGCTGGCAACTCAATCTGAACTATCGTGGTATCAAGCACACATTTTGGTTCACAATTTCTACATTCTGGACATATACCCATCCCTCATCCACTTTTGGCTCCGCTCCACCTTGAACGGCCTTTTACCCCCCCCCCCCTTTACTCGGGCCATCAAACCCCCCCCCCCCCAGTCCAGCCATTTACCCCCACCCCCCAGGGCCTGACGACCGGGCTGAGTAGCAGTAGTAGCGGGATGAGTAGCCTAAGCAAAAGCCAACAACTGAGCTTAAGCCTAGCTATCAAGTTAGCTTGCCCCGCCCAAATCTGCCCCGCCTGCCCCGCCTACCCTAGTGCCCCACACGAGTATTTATACCCGGCGGTTGCCCTCGGTCACCCGATAACCCACCCCCCCCCCCCGGTTTAGAGATATGCGAGACGGAGAGACAAGAGAGAAAAATATCGCACCGAAATAACGAAGGCTTGGTGAACATGGTGAACATGGATCGGTTTTTCCCCGCGTTACAGGCGGGACATTTCCACTGCGTTCCCACGACGGGTGACGGAGACGGCGACGAGACGGGTTTGATCAAGCGGCCGTTGGAAACCATAGTTCATTGTGCCATTGTGCCAAGAGAAACCCGCCAAAATAATAAAATGCGTAAATGCTCAAGTGCTCAACGGCATGACAAAGACTGCGACCACTACCACATTTGAGAGCAGTTCTATCAAACTTAGGCTTAGGTTTCGACTAAGGCTCATGCTTAGGTTCGGGTTCGTGCGAGCGTGCCATGCGCGCGCGCGTGTGAGCGCGCTTGCGTGCCTGCGCGCGTGCACGTGCGTGCGTCCGTGCGTGCGTGAGGCTTGCCTTAGGCTTATGCTTCGGGATTGTGCGAGGGCGTGCGTGCGCGTGCTTGCTTGCACGCGTGCACGTGTCTGCAGACCCCCACGTTCGTGCGCGCGTGTGCGCGTGCTTGCGTGCCTGCGTGGTGCGATCTTGGGCGAGTGCGTGCGTGTGTGCGCGTACGTGTGCGAGCGTGCGTTCGGGTGCGTGCATGCCTGCGCGTGTGTGTGTGTGCGTGCGCACGGGTGCGCGTGCGCATCTAAACCTAAGCCTAAGCCTAAGAAACGTAATAAAATACAAATAAAAGATACATGAAACAAACTGTTGTAAGAAGTGTGGTGCGTGGTGACGCGTTGTTTCAGTTGTTTATTGTCGAGCATCGAGTGTGCGTTTATTATGGTGCGTTTCTGTCGGTACAATGGTGCGGTAACGAGTTTCAACTGGAAAAGAACGAGTTTCAACTGGCAGTACGGTACTCCCAAATTCGAACATGAGTACAATACGTCGTGCTAACAATAACAAATCATAAACATTATAAATATAATTTAAAGCATTATAAATTATAAACATAAATTATAGAATTATGAACCCGGTGGCGTTGGCTGTATGCGGCGCACCGCTCAACAGGTAGTACACCTTTCTACGGAGGGTGTTTGAATTTTTCGGTTCAGAGTGCCTTTATCGCCTGTTGTTTGGCGTTGAGCGACGACTTTTTCGAGTAGTGTCCAAGCACGCCAAATGTCACACGGGCAATTAACGGTAAGCGCAAAGGGACACGAGAAGCTAGCGCAATGAAAATGAGGCGCTGAGGGGCAGTGAGATCAACTGTCACGTCTGCCGGTCGTAGAACGGCAGGTATGCGGTATTTCAGTATGCCAGTTAACACCAGGAATAGGCCCAAGATTAAACGTCACAGACGCACGAGCACCATAGTCAACTTGCAGATATTGGATCAGTTTGTCCACATCTATGAGGAGGCCAGCTCAAACCAAGCATACAAATTGTATGTGTTTCTCCGTGGCCAGACTAAACGCTCTATCAAATTCGCCTTGGAAAATATATCTCGCTTAGAATTAATTAATAATGACCTGGCCCTCATGTTCTTGGGATTTTTCTCAGGTTTCTATTCTAGGCAGGAAAAGGGTACACCTGCACAGGTTTATGATCACTTGACTCTCAAATTCGTGCACCCTATCATGGAGCAGTTCTCCATAGGTGCTGTGTTGAACTACCGGGAAGTTAAAAGAGGTAACCCTATACCTAGCATAGATCGCCGCAAAGTGCGTACGGTCTATACGTATGGGCCGCCCTTCTCATTGAAGGTGTTTAATTATGGTCGCCTTCTGAAAGACCTTAGCGCCCAAGACCTAGAGGCCTATCTGTCAGGGGGTTGTGCATGCGCTCGGTCTCCCTTTATGTACCCACCTCTTGGGCATGTTTTCACTGGGGACATCAACTTTGTTAATAGTGAGCTCCTCAGGAACGTTCTAGCGAAAGGCTCCAAGTACCGCATTGATGTCGGGTGTACAATCGGGGATGTATTCGATGCCTACTACAATGGCTTTTCGAGGTATATGGCACGCCTTAGACGCAGGCACAGGAATTTGGACCTGGATGCTTTCTCTGAATCTGTGCTGTGGCGTCTCTCAGCAAAATTTGCAAGTTTTGTTCAGGACGCGTCACTGCACTCAGGCTATATAGAGGGTTCCTATGATATGGAGCAGTATAAGCGGTTGTGCAGGGACTTAAGGGCTATACACGACAAGTACGTTATTGTTCCTGCAGATAAAGCTGGTAATAATTACGTGTTTATCTGCAAAGGCCTATATTTATCAAGCTTTTGCAATGAGCTAGGCATAAGCATAAAGGGTGGCTCCATTTCTGTGTTGGGCAATGATATCTACAAACCGCATCAGCTTGATTCCTCAGCCATTCTAGCTAGACATAGAGCTATGCTTGCTTCGTTTGGCCAGAAAGCACTCGATAAAAACGGCGTGCTGCCTCGAATTTTTGCTACAGCTAAATTGCACAAGAACCCGTTTAAATTTCGCTTTATAGCAGGTGCCAAGCAGAGCTCGGTTAGACCATTGTCTGTTCTCTTGTTGCATATTCTTAAGCATCTCAAGAGATTTTTGTGCAATTACTGTAGAGTCATAGTCGATAGGGGTGGTGCCAGGTGTTATTGGTCGGTCAACAATTCGCATAAAGTCGTTCAAGATTTGCATAGGAGGAAAAATATCAGGCATATGGTAACTGCGGACTTCGCGACGTTGTTCACAAATCTGCCGCATGACATTATATTGCGCAATGTATTTCAATTGGTGGACATGTGCTTTAACAGTTCGAACCGTGAATACGTCACCATTGGCAGCAACGGTTTTTGCAAATTCTCTGCAGTCCGTGCAACTCAGCCTTGCTTTAACCGTTGGGAGATTAAAGACTTGATTAGCACAGTATTACAAGAGACATATGTCGTGTTTGCAGGTATTCCATTTAAGCAGATCAAGGGGGTCCCCATGGGAGGTAATGCATCTCCCCTTCTGGCAGACTTGACGCTTAGTATGATGGAATTTAATTTTTGCAAAACCAAGAGGCATAGTAGTTGCATTGCTTTTCGGTATGTGGACGATCTCCTGGTTTTGAATCTGACAGATATAGACCCACTTATGAAACAGATATACCATGACTCACTGAACTTGGAGATCACAGCGGAAGGCACCAGTGTACCATTTTTGGACCTCAACATTAGGGTCAATGAATGTAATGGGGTGGATACATCAGTGTTTCAAAAGACTGACCTGTTCAACTTTGAGGTTGTCAGATATGGCTTTATAGATAGCAATGTCCCTATGAGTCTGCATAAGGGGGTTATCATTAGTCAGCTCATTAGAATCGGACGGATCTGCAACTTTAAAGCAGCATTCATGGATCGAACAATTGAATTGATTAACACCTATTTGGGAAGGGGGTTCTCCAAGGCATTCATCGTTAATTGCGTGCTTTCATTCGCAGGAAGGTACGCTCCATTGTGGTGTTCGCTCGGATTCCCCAATCGTTCAGCAACTATTAAATTTTTGGATGGTCTGGTGTCTTCACTGGGCGCAGCATAGTCATAGAATTTTGTTTGTTTATCCATAGTCGTAACAAAGTTTGCTTTATACCATACCCTCTTGTCGTTGTTTCCTCTTACCGTTTTCTCCATTGCCTTTGGGGAATTGCGTCTGTATAGTACTACGGTAACGGTAAGGCATTTTCGGGAATCGGGAGCCTTACACGCCATTTGAATTGGTACTTGTAAGCACTGGCCCCGTGGTGTCAGTGTCACCTGGCTTTATGGCTAGCAGCATCGATTCGGTGGCCAGCTAATTAGCACTTCCCGCATGTGGGTACCCTGTCTTCCACTGGTTCTGCCACCCAAAACGACCAGGCGCCAGGGACGATGAGGAAACAGGTTGGTTCTCATTTGGATTCACCACGCGCGTAAGTACCCAACCCGCAGAGCCTTGTACTGAAGATGGGGCGACTCTGTGGGGAGCTAATTCTTGTCTACAAATGAGCCCCGAAACAAGAATTAGCTCGGTCAGATGGAAATGTTGTAATTTCAAAATATGGTACTCGCTAATTTATTGGTGATCGTTTTAGGCATTTCGGCTTCACCCATTTGAAGCGGTGTTCATTTAGCCTTCACTTCTTCTTTTATGCGTCCTGACTGTCGACGGAGGCCCAGTCGGTGCCGAGCTGCACGACGCTGCTGTCGTTGAACCGCCTCCAGGAGCCCAGCTCGTCGACCAAGCCGTGTAGTGCCGTGCCGTGCCGTGTAGTGGCCGGTGTCGACGCTGGCCCCCGAGTGGTACTACACAACAAACTAGCAGCTGTGGTGAATGTCATTCAACGCGAAATGAGCGCGCACTCACGACGACGCTTCTCAGTCGGTACTTGGTCGGCACGGCAATGGACCTTGCTGCGCCACAGCGGCAGAAGATGGCAGTGCCGCTGGGGCAGGTGTCGTCAGTGCGCGCCTCAGGGCCGAAGTAGGCGTTCAAGCGGTCCTGAGAACGGAAGATCTATACACGCATAAACACCCATTGTTGTTGGCATACCTGCAGTGACGATGGCTGCGATGGGAGCCCCAAGGACAGGTCTGTGATAGCGTCCATATTTAAAAGCTCGACGTCACACGCCTCGCAACGAATGCAGTGGTAGAGCCGAGGCAGGGCCGGCGCCGCTGCCGACCACGAGCGCCGACGGAGTCAACTGGGGCCACGTGACACTGTGTGTGTGTGTGTGTGTGTGTGGTTGAGCGCTTGCCGAACGCCTTCCTCTTGCCAACCTCGGCATCTCGCACGCGCCTATCCACCGCGCTGACAGTGTTCAGTTAGCTCCTAGACAAAAAGAAGTTTCAGCAAACATTTACAAAAATAATTGGTGATGGCGACTGCCGCACGCTAATTCCTTCAGCGGCTGAGCGAGCCGTTCGCGCCGATGTGCCGCTCCGCATTTCTTGTAGGATCTCGCGCACATCGTCCCGACCCCAAACGTCTATCTCGATCTGGCGCTTCATCGTTTTCCTTGTTGCCCGCGACTCTGATGCAATGCAGTTGAATTTGAATACAGATAAACACGCTATTCGGCGAAGGATACGGTTGTCCCACTGTGTCCGACTATGTCCCACTAGGAGTTGAAACTCGGCAATATGCGGGTACAATGGCACAATGGCACAATCAACTATGATTTCTCGCTCCCGTCACGTTTGGGTGTGCCGTGCCAGTGGTGCGGCTGGAGGCTGGCCAGCGGGCTTATTTTGTTAGCGGCCGGCAGGCGGCAGCTAGCTTCCAGCGCCGCTTCTCCTTGTTGCGCCTCGTCGGAGGCGTCGGAAACAGCGGACGATGCCATCCTCTTCCTCCCCTCCCCTCTCCCCACCTCTCAAGCGGACGGAAGCGCATAAGCTCGGCTATATAGCGTCCTCTAGGAAAGTCACGCCATACGAGGCTGTCTGTCTGTAGGCAACCGGTTTTCGGCTGCGCCTTCAGACGATGTCGACCGCGGTCGTCGACGACAGTGGTCGACAGCGGCCGCCGCAGCCGAGTCGGCAGGTCGACAGGACGCGCAAGACGCACGCCCGCTCCCAAAGCTACGGCGGCCGGCGCTCGAGTCTGCCCGACGGAGGCGCGGCGGCGACGGCGTCGGCAGCGGCGCCGGACGCGGCGGACGGCTCTGCCGCCGACTCGACGCGCCAGCTGCCGACGACGTCGACGGCGCAGCAGCAGCGGCACAAGAAGTCGCCGGGCCACCGGAGGACGCGCTCCTATGGCTTCCAGGTTCGTAGCCTTCTCGCGTCCTTGCGGCGTGTGGGTGACAACGGACGCGCCGACTGCTACAGGACATCGAGGCGATCGAGCACCTGGAGGCCGAGTGGCAACTCCAGAGCGTGCCTTACCACGCCGACTGCGGCCTCTCTTCCTACCGTCCCACGTGGCTTCAGCGATTCGCGACGAAGAGTACGCATTCTGCTCTGCGCCGTTTTTGTTTATCGGCTAACCATTTTTCTGTTTTGCTTCTCTTTCTTTAACTGTTTGTTCTTTTTAACTGAACAAAACCAAACGGAGGGAGGGCCAGGCATAGGTGTAGATTGGTCCCAAAGCCAGGGGGGGGGGGGTGTCTGGGGGTTTCGAGGGGGGGGGGGGGGTCAAGAGCCATCCCGGATAAAATGACCGGGATCGAGAATTTTGGAGGAGGGGTGGTTTAATTGGAGGATTTTGCACCATAATAACTTTTAAAATGGTTACGTTTTGGTCAAAAATGGGTCAAAATAAGGTCTAAATACCACTTTTCAGGCGTTTTTGGGTCATACTACACTGAAAAAGAAACAAAAACACGCATCTTTACCCATTTTTTTTAATATTGAGGGAGGGTTTCCCGCAAGTTCTCCAGGATGGCGATGGCCAGGGGGGGGGGGGTCGGGCCCGCAAAAAAGCGGGACGGCCATAGCCAGGGGGGAGGTGAACCCCCCCTAGACCACCCCTGAGCCCACCTATGGGGCCAGGGCAACGCAAGGGAATAGGATTCTCCAAATGCGTTGAATTTAAATTAAATGGGGTCATTTTGGTGTTTCTCCGAGGTGGCACTAGCTAGGTGGGGGGGGGGGGTCTGCACCGGATAAAAAGCGGGCGGTCCCAGCCAGGCCCAGTGGCGTAGCCAGGATATGGTTTCGGGACGGGGTACAGATTTCCAACTTTTGCGAAAATTTTAGATTTTGGGTTACTTTCGAGCATTTTGAACCTATTTTGGGCTACCTTCGAGAAATTTTAACCTATTTTGGGCTGCTTTCGAGCAATTTTAACCTGTTTTGAGCAACTTTCGAGCATTTTTAACCTTACAAGCGAGCTAAAATGCTTTCTCACTCTCTTCTTTCGCCCGGGCATTTTTGCAACAGGGTGGACCCTGTTGCATTTTTTCGGCTTCACACCATCTCGGGGAGGGGTATACCCCCACTACCCCCTCCCTTGGCTACGCCACTGGCCAGGCCAGCAAGGAAGTGAACGTACGCATGGCTCCCAAACTGAATGTTATGGCAGAGAGATTCTTGAAAGACACCCGTATTCCAGATTGGATGTTGTTCTGGATGTGCTGGTTCTGCACGGTGCAGGGTCTGCTCGTCAACGGCCTCGTGCCCTCGACCCTGTCCACCATCGAGCACCGCTTCGAGTTCTCCACCATCACTGCCGGCAGAATCGCACTGGTCGTTGATCCAGATCGGCTTTTGTCCATTCACTTATCGATCGATCAATCCGCCTTTTGTTCATTAACTCTCCGTAACGCGATTCCTTAGTCCTGATTAGGATGCGGAATTTCGGAAGGGATTGACGAGTGTTGGCATTTTAAAATGGGACTACACTACAGAGTAGTGTCAAGGGTGGCCAATAGTGTCACGTAGTACAGTACCGTTCCCCTGCCAGACTGTTCTACCTGGGGAATGCGTATATGCCGGTGAACCGTTCAGTTCTACGACATTGGCTACGTCGTCTGCTGCATCCCCGTCAGCTACTTTGGGGGTCGACACTCGAAACCGCTCTTTCTCGGTGCGCTATTCACATCTTTGGCTAACCTAATTTTGCTGGAGACACACAGGGGGGGGGGGGGAGGAAATGCTTGCCGGTGTGATATGGGACATACCAATCTTCTCTCGTCACGTCGTATAGGAGGTGTTGGTATGCGCTCATGCGTGCAAGCAAATGTCCAAACAAATGGCAATCGCGTTGTTGTTTTGAATTCTACACACTGCGGCAGGAGATAGTGGATCTTGTAAGGCCTTAGTCCAATCATAGTGGCCGCCTGGGCTACTACTGTTGAGTGAATTACGGTCTAGTATACACTGCAAGGTTGCACAAGGCGCGTTTATCATTCCGACTGTGTTAAAATCGTTTTAGGCGTGGGTCTCATCGTGATGGGTCTGGGTTCGTTCCTCTATTCCACTCCGCACATCTTCTCCGCCGCCTACAGTCGGACGACGGGGGAGATGCAGCGACGACCCTTCTCCAAGTGTTTCGGTGCGTCTTATAGTAGACGTAGACGCGTAGACAGTCACTATATAGTACCGAAATGCGTAGTGTACTCGGCCTTTTCAGAGAACGCGTCGGACTACGGTGGCCACGTGTCGGATTACTGTCGAGCGGAGAACGTCACGGCCGCCTCGACGCAAGGCCGCCACGCCTCCGCCAGTCTCCCGTACATGACCATCTTCTGTCTCGCCCACGTGCGTCCACCTGCCAGTGTGTGTGCGTGCGTGCGTGTGCGTGTGTCGGCTGTATGTCTCGGGAAAATAATTTGCCAGGTTACGGTATTGGCTGCGTGTGCGTGCGTCGGCCCTTGACACGGTTTGAACTTTCCCAGATTTCATGAATAAAACAATTAAACCATTTTTATTCTTTTTAGTTTCTCCACGGCGTGGGCGCCACGCCTCTCTTCACGCTGGGCGTGTCGTACATCGACGAGAATGTGTCTTCCGCTGTTTCGTCCATGTTCCTCGGTTGGCGTTGTCTCTTTTTTTTGGTATTCCGTACTTGAACATTTAGAATTGTTTTTTTTTTAATTCCAGGGATTTTCTACGCGTTCGCCGTGTTCGGTCCCGCCTTCGGTTTCATTCTCTCTTTCGTCTTTCTGCGCTTCCACACCGACTTTCTCATGGGCGGACGAGACAGCATCAAGTTTGCATACTTGTTTGACAGGAAATTAAGGAAAATTTTGCAGGTGGCTGCAAAAAAGGAGAATATGTCGCGCTCCTTTAGGTCCAGTTTGAAAAAACGCGGTATTAAAGTAGTCACTTCATCAGATGATCAACTTCAGTATGGACAAACCGTGTATAATCGAACCAAACGCAGCAACACGTCACATATTCGGCGTTTGTTGTGCTCGCTTCACTCGCTCGCTTGGATCACTGGAAAGGCAGTCCAGGCTGCATGAGGACCACCCCTGATGAGCATTCCTTGCCTTTCATTCCTTGGACTCAGAGACGAGAGCGGGTCTTGTCCTTGCCTGGACGTCCCCAGATGACAGTCCTGTCCATAGGTACAGGCTAACAGAAGTGGAATAAAGATGAACGAGAATCGAAGATTGAATGTAGGGTATGTACTTGGTACTCAAGATTGTGAAATGATGGCACATATCACTTTTACTGTAAGGGCAAGATACATATTAAAAATTCAGGACAGGCAGGGCAGCGAAATTGTCAATGCAGAATCTTTGGCTGTGTGCCCTGTCCATCCACCCAATGCCTATGAATGACAGTGCATCGTCAGAGAGATGAAAGAGTTTGTGAGGGTGGATTGATGGTGGTGGTGTTGTGGCTGTGTGCGATGGCTCGCACAACAAACGCCGAATATGTGACGTGTTGCTGCGTTTGGTTCGATTATACACGGTTTGTCCATACTGAAGTTGATCATCTGATGAAGTGACTACTTTAATACCGCGTTTTTTCAAACTGGACCTAAAGGAGCGCCACATATTCTCCTTTTTTGCAGCCACCTGCAAAATTTTCCTTAATACAGTGTTTTTTCGTAAAAGAAAGATTAATCGAAACCTCACGCACGCACACACATACAACCCCACAGCAACAGACCAGCACGGACCCATGCTGAGTGGTGCACCATAAAGCTTATGAAAAGTGTGTACCACTGTACACATTGTGCGTGCGTGCATGCGTGTGTGCGTGCGTGCGTGCATGCGTGCGTGCGTGCGTACGTGCGTGCGTGTGGGTGTTGCATTGTTGTGAGTCATGCACTGTAGTGAGTATCGGTCCAAAAATGTGTTCCCTGGCTGAAAAAAAATTACCAAAATGTCGGAAAGCCTGGAGAAGAGACAATAAGAGTGGTTGCAGCAAAGTACCATTGATGGGTCTCTAAATAGGACACGTGCAAACGCATAGGCCCTACTGGGAGTCGAACCAGCGACCTCTTGATTTCGGGAACAAGGTAGAAAGAAGAACTTGCAAAGTAAACCATACCTCACGATCTACAGCATGTAGCAAGAAGCCCTCTTTGGATTTCATTTTTTGATGTAGACCGTAGATGCCTGCAAAGTTTCAGTTCAATTGATGCAGGCGCAAGTGGGCGACGAACCAAAAGCTAGGCAGGACCCACTTTTTATAACATTTCCAAGTACATCTCGGTAATGCACAAGCGTATGAAAACGTGTTATGACTTAATCGATTCCGCCTTTGAATGCGCTTCTTTTGAGCCACCACGCGCCAGAATTCGTCCAGGAAATCAAAAATAATGCGCGATCAAAGTTGTAAATTTTGTCCAAAATGGGGGTCTGCTAAGAGGGTCGAGCTGCCAAACATGGAAATCGGAGCGCTCCCATTGTCGAAAGTGACCTATTCCAGGTCCAGACGAGTAACTTTCATCATTACAGCACAGCCCTGCGACGAACGGTTGAAGCGCCTATAGCTAACAAAATTTCCTCAAAATTACCGAAATTTGAGTTGGTAATATCTCAAAGTGTGGTGAGAATTTCAAAGGTCATGCAAGCGCCGTGGACTCACCTTCAGAAATAGTTCACGAAACTCAAAAAACATTTGGGGGTTTACTCGGCTTTCTTTCGAGTTTTACTCTTGTCAGATTTTGGCCCAAAAAACGGCTATGTCCAAGAAATATGAACAAAATCGGCCATAAATCGAGATCCGTAGCACCTAAAGAAATTTCCCTTGGAGGCACAAAGTTGCCATCATATACCGCGTGCTCACGCCAAGTTTTGTCCCAATCGACTGAGGCGTTCCAGAGCGGCGCCCCAAAAAGTGTGTGCAGAACAGGAAAAAAAAAACACCACTTTTTCGGAACATTTTCGGAAGTTTCGTGTTAATGCGCTCGAGCACCGAAACGCGGGACGGCTTATTCGATTCCGGTCTAGAAGGCGGTTCTTTTGAGCTATCATTCGCCACAATCCGTTCAGGCAATCAAGAGTTATAAGCGACTGAAAATTCAAAAAGCCGCATTGAAGAAGTTGTCACATATTAGGGTTGTACGCTGACGCGTACACCCTGATTAAAGTATTAGGGTTGTACGCTGACGCGTACACCCTGATTAAAGTATATATTGAATATGGAACGTCCTTTAATTGCTATTATTTTAATTCGTGTCATTGTGGGCAGTTGGGTGGGAGCTCTTTCTCCGTAGGTGTTGCTAGTTGCTATTGCTACTGTTAGTTGGACCTTGAAATATTTTTAAAAATAAAAATAAAAAAAAATTGTTCAGACTTGAGATGATGTCGGAAGGCGACCCGAACTGGGTGGGCGCCTGGTGGGTGGGCTTCCAGATCGCCGCGCTGCTCGCCCTCCTCGGCGTCCTGCCCATTCTCAGCTTTCCCAAAGTTCTGCCTGGTGAGTGGCAACTATCGACAACTCTCTGTCTTTTTTAACTCCTATTTTCGCAAGGGGATGGGATTGGAACTCGAATGTGACTGTGTCGGGAGTCGAACCCCGGACCACGAGCGCGTCGACGACGACGCCCTACCACTGAGCCATTCGGTCGACCTCTCGCAGACGCCATCAGCATGCACCGGGCGCGGTTGCGAACCGCGGCGCTCTTCCGCTCGGCCAGCCGGCGTCGCAAGCCGCCGCCGCCGGCAGTGCCCTCGACGCCTGTCGTCGAAGCGCCCGCGTCGACAGGCGTCGTCAGCTTGTCGTCGACAACCGCGGCCGTCTGCTACCGCAAACGCGCTGCCGACGCGGACGAGGAGGAGCCGCCCTCGGCACTGCTCGGCTCCGGCGCCGACAGCAAGCACGTCGTCAGCTTCGTCAAGCCGCCCACAGCGCCTGTCGAAGCCGCGCCGGCTGCGGTGTCGACGTCGTTGACGGCGGAGGCGCGCAAATTCCTGAACCCCTCGAATCTGATCCCGCTCTGGATGAAACTCTGGCTCGACATACGTCACATCCCGGCCGCCGTCAAGCGCATCCTCACCAACCCCACCTATATGTGCATCACGATTGGCGGAGCGTTCGATGGTATACGCGGTTTACGCGAAAATATTTTTGAAATTCGCTTTTTGAATGCTTCGAACTGCAGGTCTGATCATTACGGGTGCGTCGGTGTTTATGGCAAAGTACCTGGAGCGGCAGTTCAACGTGCCGCCCAGCAAGGCGAATCTTCTTATCGGTGAGGTTTTCGTGTTAGCGCACCGCGAATTTTTTTTTTTGTAAAACCCCTTCTTCCCCTTTGTACAGCTTGGCAAGTTCCCTCCTGTCTTGTCAGACTTTTGAAGCCGAGTAGTGGGAGTTTCCGTACCGTATCCCAATGCGTAGCGTCTGGGAGGAAGATGTGTGCCTGCAGGCTGCGTGATGGTGCCCATGGCGGGTCTGGGGACGATGACGAGCGGCTTCCTCGTCAAGCACTTCCGCATGAGCTGCGAGGCGACCATGAAGTTCAGTCTGGCCATGGTCGTGCTGAGTCTGATCCTCAGCCCCATGTACGTCATCTACTGCGAGCACGAACGACTCGTGGGCGTCGAGGAGCCCTACCCCTACGAAGTGGCCGCCGCCGGAAACCCGGAGTGAGCGCTGAGCACGCGCGCGCACGCGCGCACTGCCTGCCACCGACACACGTACGGACGCGACGCAGGCTGGCCGGCTGGAACCAGAGCCTGTGGGCGGCGTGCCACTCGCACTGTCGCTGCGTGGAGTGGGAGCTGCGACCCGTCTGCGCCGACATGGGCGCCAACGTGCCGCCCAAGAACTTCTACTCCGCCTGCCACGCCGGCTGTCCCACGCTTCAGCAAGGACCGGTCCGTCTCTCCGTGCGTGCGTGCGTGCGTGGTGTGTGTGTGTGTGTGTGTGTGTGTGTGTGTGTGTGTGTCTGTGTGTGTGTGTGTGTGTGCGTGTGTGTGTGTGTGTGCGTACGTTCGCTCGTTCGTATGTTGGTTGGACCGCGAAAAGCGCGTGTGGGTATCGATTCGCAGAGCAGGGTGGGGGGGGGGGGGGAGCGTCAACTAATAGTCCTCTAACCTAGAGTGCGCGGTACGCCTGTTGGTCGGGAGCGTCCAAAGGGTCTGCGGTTGTTGTTGTTGTGTCAGTGCGTGCGTTCCTACTTTCGCGAATTCCCTCCCCTGTTCAGCTGCTGCGCAACTGCAGCTGCGTGCCTACTGGTCGTGCGTCGAGGGGCTGGTGCAAGTCGAGCTGTCGCGGCCTGGTCGGCTTCCTGGCGCTCTTCGCGCCCCTCTGCTTCACCACCTTCGCCGTGGCCGTGCCCCTCCTCAGCGTCGTCCTCAGGTAGACCACGCGCGCGCGCGCGCGCGCACGAACGCACGGATGCAAACAACTCGCCAGCCACAACCAGTCCTCCTGGCCGGACATTGGCTGGAGTTTTATACCACCTTTATATAGCTGTTTTATAGGCACAGGCAATTTCGCGGTTAGCGTGACATTGGGGGGGGGGGGGGGTGGGTGGCTGTCTGCCAGCGTTTGATGCGCGGCAGCTAATCTATCTAATGTTGCGTCAATATTCTCTCGCTGGCAACAATCGTTAGGTTAGTGTGTCTGCAGTGTGTATGTTTGTCTGTGTGCGCGCGCGTCTGAGGAGTATTATTGGACGTTCCCGCGCCAGCCGCTCGAATGGACACACGAACGCACACACGTACAAACGCACGCACGCACTAAGGCTGGGTTGCTTTGTGACGCCGTGGGACGCGAAATAGGTAGGACTTGTGGGGGGTGATGTAAGAGGGGGCTGACGGGACGGGGTCTTTTGTGCTTCGTCGCACGTTTTTGTGCCTCATCCCCCCCCCGGCCCAGCTGCAAAGCTTTTGACAATCCGCGCGAACGACAAACGAAGCGAACGCAAAGGAGACACGCCATTGGCTGAGGGACGGTGTCGCGACAACCAGGGTTGCAATTTCGCAATTTCGACACCGCAGTGTTGCACCGTATTTACAGTAGAGCGAAGAAGTCGCTTCACAGGATGGCGTAAGTACTGCAGTGATCACAGCACAGGTATGCAATTTCACAACGCTCGTCCTCGCCGCCCTTGTTCTTGAACGTTTTCGAACTTCAGTCCCAGCCCAGGTTCTTCGGGGCTGATTGAAGGGGGTCGCGAGTTTGGTGAACCGAAGGTCGAGACTGACGACGATGCCGAGCTGTTGCATCTTTGAACTTTGGCTTCGGTAGAATTGTGGCCTTCTGTCGACGTTCTGCCCAGTAGACGCGCTGCTGCTTCGTCGACATAGACGCCAATGTCTGGCCCAATGTAGCGGCATTCGCCGCTCCTCGTCTGCTTTTGCAAATCGGGGCAAATCCGTGTGGCTGATCCATGTGGAGCTTTTCCTCCACGAGAAGGTAAAGTGAAAGCATTATTTGGGGGTGTATTATGGCCTATGGGCATGAAACGCCGAAAAGGACGCAAACACTCTCATTTTGGAGATGTTGAAAATGTATAGAAAAAGGATGGCTGGAGGACCCCCTCACCTCCCCCCCCCCCCCCCTGACAGTGTTCTAAAGTACCGTAGATGGATGAGACAGCGATCGGCAGGGTACGAGGCAGGCACCACGTTGCAGAGTGGTGGACTTTCAAGAGCGGGCGTTCGCGCTGGGCATCCAGTGGATCCTGCTGCGCTGCATCGGCACCATCCCCGCTCCCGTCATCTTCGGCTATCTATTCGACTTCAGCTGCATTCGGCGCAGTCCCGTGCGTGGCCTGGCGTATTTTTGGGGCGTGGCTGTTGTTTGTCACACCTTCTATTGGGGGGGGGGGTAGGGGGAGGTGGAAAGGCGCGGGCGTTTCCCGTGGCCGGAAAAGTAGGTGGTAGACGGCCACAATGAAGAAATTGCGCACCAAAATGGCGTCGAAATAACTACTTTTTATCGATTACATTTTAAATGACGCTATTTTGGCGCTTTATATCAAAAAAAAAGAAATTAAATGAATGCAAGCAAAAGAAATTATCCTTATTATTGTTGACTTCCGACAGGGTCCCCCTCCCAGTGTACACCGAATGTTGCTATGTTAGCTGCGGAATGCGTCGTCTCAGGCGCTCGACAACAGCGCCGAGCTGGCGAGCCTGTGCGGCGTCGACGGCTCCTCGGCAGCAGCCGGACCGCACCAGCTGTCGGCGGTGTCGTCGTCGACATTCGGCAGCGGCAGCGGCGGCTCCGTCGGCAGCTGTTTCGTCTACAACAACAAGCGTCTGTCGGACCTGTTTCTGGCCTTTTCCGTGGTGGGCCAGCTCGTGACGCTGCTCTGTCTCGTCATGGCGCTCGTGCTCTACCGGCGCAAGAAGGGCCAACAGGACCCGATGCTCGCCAAATTTCGACTCCACAACGCTCGCCAGAAGGCGACCGCTGCCCCCACCACCGGCACAGCCGCCAAATATGCGGTGGCCGAAACGCCATGAAAAGGACGCCAAAAGATGAGATTCGGAATTACTCGCTAGAGCGAGCACATTGGCAGTCGGGTTTGGTTCAGTGCTGAAAGTCCTCCAATAGTGCCCCCCCCGCCCTCAAATAGTGCCCCCGGGTAAGGAGAGGTTGAACCAATAGCCGTCCCTTCACGTAATTCCCCTGGGGAACTAAAAGTATACCTTAAGGTTAGTTGTTGATGGCCCCCGGGTATGGAGAGGTTGAAACTGTAGCGCGTCTGGGGCACTGC
>JASAMY010000235.1:0-46745 GCA_030248085.1 Paralinhomoeus sp. GSCO2_6
GGGGTGGGGGGGGTAAGCAGATTTGAAGAGGGAGGGGGTGTCAGAGGGTGAAAAAGTGCACATAAATAGTGTCTAATAGGCACTTTTGGGTAAAAATAGGTTAAAATAGGCTATAAATAGCTGTTTGGCTGTTTTATGGTCAAAAAACACCGAAAAAGATGAAAAATACACTACTCTTTACAGTTGTAGACAAGTTGGAAAACTTTCAAAAAATTCTGGGGGGAGTGTTGGGGGGGGGGCTGGGGAGGGGTAAAATTCAGAGTGGGTGGGTGGGCCCCCCCCCCCCGTTACATGTATGATATGGGGGATGGGATAGTTGGGGAAATGGGCATATAAACACATAGGCCACATGTAGGGGCTAATTATGACGGGGAGGGGCTGATTATACTGCCTATACGCTATATTCAAACTATGAATTAACCAATCAGCAAACGACAAACCTTCAAGAGAACCCACACCAACAATCGCACAAACGTTACAGCGGCCTTAGAAAGGTATTTTTTGAGAACCTCGCAATGTTCGCCCAAGAAAGTTGTTGGTGTACTTGTCCATGCATATACATATTCATGCGAAGGCAAGGGAGCACACACACGGACCTGTTGAGGCGGTGGGGGTCCCTGCTGCATGGGCATGGGATGCTGCTGCGGCTGCTGCGGGTAGTAATAATAGTTCTGAGGGGGTGGCGCGTTGTCGCGAGGCCGCTTCTGGTCCATAGGCTCCCTAAAAAAAACCAGAAAAATATTGGGAGAAATGACAAAATCCAGCAAAAAAACAGCGAGCCAGCCACTGACTGCTTGACGTCGTGTATCTTGCGCTTGGAGGCGCCGGCCGTGACGCTCTTGTTCAGACGGATATGGTACTCGAAGTGCGCTTGCAGACTGAACAGCGGGGGCGCGTGCTGGTGCGTGTGTACTGATGCGTGCGTGCGTCCGTGCTGGTGCGTGCCGGTGCGTGCGTGCGTGCGTGCTAGTGCGAACGTGCGTGCTGGTGCGTGCCGATGCGTGCTCGCTTGCGTACGTGTCGATGTTGGAGCCCAGGTCCTCGAGGAACTCCAGTTTGCGCTGGGAGAAAAGCAGCTTCTGGCGATCGTCCAGGTGTTTGGAGTGAAGGGCCCGATCCAAAGCCGCTACCACCGCCGTCTCGTCCATCGCGTCGGCGGACAGTGCCAACTCCACCAGCTGTAGGTGCAACTGGGCGTTGTCCTGCAATTTTTTAAAAATTTTCACAACGCACCAAAATACCACCACAAAAAAAAAACAGACCGGATCTCGACTCAGCGCGTCCTTGATGATCTTCTCCGCGAGCTTGCGGTCGCCGCGAATCTAGAGGAGAAAGGCAGTGAGTTTCTTGACATCGAAATGTTTTAAATTTTTCGAATTTTGAGCGCGCGCGCGCGCACCTTTGCGTTGAACCTGGCGAACTTCAGTGCGTAGAAGCTGCACATCTTCGTCGGCGTGCGGGGGTCGCGCAGGTAGCGCTCGTAGCTGCAACGCGCGACGCTCGCGGCCGTCTCACAATGGTCAGAGAGCAGCAATAGCAGGCCCAACTAACAGCACAGCCAACTTCCAACCACTCAACGCGCAAGCCGACTACCCCCCCCCCCATGGCCTCCGCGACCGGGAGGGGCCGGGGTTGAGGACGATGGAGAGGGTCGGATATTTTGTCAAAGATGATTCACGAAATATTCTTTTTTGCCGAACCTACGCTATATCGGTACTCCTTCGCGTTACCCCGTTCCGCAAAATAGCGTATCGTATTCGATCGAAATTGGACCAACCAGCCGAAATAACTCCTGGCTACGCCACTGGCGTGCGTGCGCTTACGAATGTCAATATCGCTGTGGGGGGGGGGGGTGTAAACGTTGAAATGGTGAACGAAAGTTGCGGTGTGCGTGTTCGCTCAGGCGCACGCGCACTCACAGGGAGGTGACGTTGCCAAAGTCGGCCTTGCGTCTGGCGCGTCGGTCCTTGTCCTTGGGCTCGTCCGCGTGCGCGGCGACGGCGGCGTCGTTGGCGCTGTTGGCCGCGGCGTCCTCGCTCTCCCTCTTCACCTGCGCCTGGAGCAGCGCCTGTCGACGCTCCACGCCGACGCGCCGCAGCTGCACGAGAACGTGGCCGGCGCAGCGCGACTCGAACTCCGTCAGGATCAGCTTCGCGTCCTCGAAGTTACCTGCAGGCACCACGCCACGAGCATACCACGCTGCGAGGCTAACGACTATGACTAGGATCATACGACTACGACCAATCACCGATCATGATCACACGCTGAGCGGCTATGCCCAGTCAGCAGGCCTCATGGGAAATCAAGGTGTTCTTCGACCTCCGACAAAAAAACTATCGACAACACTTCTGCAGCTTACTAAATACCGCAAAGGGAAGCAAGCACGTATAACCCAACAATGATTTGAAAAAACCGCGTCATTTTAGGTCTTCTGAGTTTTCCCGCACCAACAATGCTTCTGGAGATAAAAAACGTCCATTGTACAACTTTCTCGACAACCATGAGATGAACATGGTCGAATTACTTCAATGTAAATCCCAACTTCAGTTAAGATTACGACTACGACACGACAATAGAAACAACTATGAGCAATTCTTCATGAAAAACATTTCCAATTTAATTTAACAAAATGTCCAAACCTGAACCGCTGATGCCTCCGCTCGCTTGATGCGCGTCAAAGTCCCCGCACAGTAGAAAGTGCAGACAATCTAACGTGCTTTAGAGCATGGAAAAGTCAGTATTTCGATATCGACCGTTCAATTTCGGAGCCTTCCAAACACCGCACAACCATCCCGCCAATCCCAAAAAATCCTCATATCTCAAAGACTACTGCACGCAAAAGTATCGATCTTTCGATCACTTCACCGTAAAAGCATACACTTACAAGCGTTTCTCCCCCCCCCCCTCCCCAAACAGGGACGTTGACTCTCCTTTAAACCTCCCAAGCAACCACACCCTCCAACATACCTTAACCGGGGGGGGGGGGGGGTTGGGGGCCCCGCAGAATTCTTCCACCACCGCACAAACTCTCCCCCCCCAGAATTTTCACTCGCTCTAAAACGATAAAAGTGAGTAAATGTTAGTGTATTTCAGTGCTTTTCAGTATTATATGACCATAAAACAGCTAAATAACACTGTTTAGACCCTATTTACACCCATTTTTGACCAAAAAGTACCAGTATGTAACCAAAAATGGCCAGCTACCCCCACTTTTTGCTCCAGACACCCCCCGCCCCCCAGAATTGGGCCATTTACTCCCCCCCCCCACTCTTCCAGACCCGGTTACAGGTATGCCCTCCAGCACTGATAGCAAGTAGTATTCCTCCAGCGAATTTTGAAACAGAAACAACGGAAAAGCACCTCGCGGAGTCGACATAACTGGCCACAATTACCCCCCCCCCCCCCCCCCTCACACTTGCAGAGCAAGACTTCCACGTACGCATACTGACATCACTCAGTCTGTTAGTGTCACTCGCAAATGCTGCCAATCAACAGTTCTGCATCAGGGTAGAAACGCATGAGATCTGTCCTTACTGAGATCAGGAAATCAAGATCTGTGGGTTCACTCTGGCGCGGATCAAGCGAGCTGGGCTCTTGGCGGCTTGGTTCGTCGATCCTTCCTCTGTTCTCCTGCTGTAGGACTCAAGTGTATCAACTTCCTGACTCATATCGCAAAAGTGATCATCACTGAATCACCCTCGTGTGCCTCTAAGTACACTTTACTTTACCGTTTCTCATCCGCAAGTTGATTGAGTTTACAGTCTCTCTTCCTCTGGGAGAATTGCGCACCCAGAGAATTGTTGGCAACTGTGAGAGGATTGGTTGTGAGGAGAAAGGTTGTCGGCGTGTCGCCGCACTCACCCTGTCGCAGCTCTGCGTGGTCATGTCATCACGATCGATCAGTGGGATCAGTGCAATCATGATCAGTATTGGTCGTCGTCGTGCTGCGCGATCAGTCTGCTCGCAATTACCGAGTCGCTCTTCGAAGGCCGAGAACGCGAGGTGCGGGTTGGGCTTCTGACTGAGGTGGACGCCGCAGGCGCGGCGGTAGACCTGCCGCGCACCGTCCACGTCCTTCTTCTCCATGTAGCGCGCGTACTGCAATTGACACACACCAATATGGCTCAACGCACGCACACCAAACCAAGCACATCATTCAATCGGTACTGAGAAACGGCAATTAACACTGAAGTAACGGAAGGAACCTGCTTTCAAGGCGCCTCAAAACATTTGTGCGGAGAAGTTCGCTTCGCCTGTTGCCTCTTTCCTTCTCCCAAAGGGGTATGGGGAGGTAAACGGGACAGGGCGAAGAAGGGAGGCATACCTGTATTTTTTGCGAAAATTGATTTTTTTTTTAACCAGACGCGCTTTCAGGTATGGCACGCACAGACACGCACAACCGAACAGGCAGGACTGTCAACGCGCAGGCGGAAAGAACATCTAGCACGCAACCTGCACCGCCTTTCAAGGCGCTTTGAAACATTCCTGGCACGCACACCGCACGCGTTGAATCCTTCTCCCAACGGGGGGGGGGGAGGGGGTGCCTACCTTGATCCACAGGTCCTCGTATAGGGCGCAGGCGATGAGACATCGCTCAAAGAGGGTGACAACGCGCTCGTGTATGCCCAGTCCGATTTCGAAGTCCAGATAGGCGCGCCAGTTCTTCAGCTGCACGCGCTCCAGCGGCTTCACGTGGAAGTAGGGACGCTTCACCTGCGAGCGAGCAAGAGGCAATAATTGTTGAGAAATGCTACAAAAGCGCAAAAGCTACCGTACCCCCTCCTCGAACTGCCAGCGCTTGCTGACCTCCTGCTCGTTGTAGAGGTGGGTCTTGCGACGCTTGTCCAGGATCTCCATACGGAACTGCTTCAGCGCCTCGTCGTTGTACTGCCACAAGTTTTTTCATTTATTTTTTTTTATTAAAACAAGTCCAAAACCGAACCTTCTTGCGGTATTCGGTGGTGGTGACGCCGCCGTTCAGCTGCTGCTCGTCATCGGCCTGCGTCGTCACTTCTTCCACTGCAGTGTGGGGGCATTGTCAGTGCGTGCGTGCGCGCGTGCGTGCGTAGCAGTCAGTGGGTCGCGTACCGACGTAGACGTCGAGGCCGCTGGCCTTGTCCTTGAGCTGCGCCTCAACGTACTTGTAGATGCGCTCGAACTCCTGCTCGGACAGCAGCTCGTCCGGGTTGTGCTTGTTCACCAGGTCCTGCAGTCTGCAACAACGCCGACCGCGCCGGTCGGCCGGGCGCACTCCGCAAAGCACAACTACAGGGTGGGCCAAAAAAACTTGGACCCCTAATTTCAACGCGGCCGTTCTCGTGCTAGGGTGGACCGATTGGCGTGGAATTTTAACCACGCATACCTCCAACCTCTCTACGCCTCCCCACAAAATTTCAGTTGAATCGAACGAAAGAGTCTCATTTGGCAGCCATTTTTGAAACCGCCCTTGAAAATCGAGTGTTTACGTGCTCGTGTCGCTCGCTAGATCGCACGCTCGCGCGCTCGCTAGAGTTAACCGATTGTTGTGGAATTTTAACCACGCATACCCCCAACCTCTCTACGCCTCGCCACAAAATTTCAGTTGAATTGGACGGATCGGATCGAATCGGAATCAGTCAATTTTCGAGTATGGTTACAAAAAAAATGTTTGCAGAAAGAGCAATATTAGTCCGAATAATTTGATTTTTTAGGACAAAGCGTGTAAATGTCTGGGGCATGTCTGGTTAAAATTTGACAGCAATTGGTCGACTCTGCCACGAGAACGAGCGCGTAAACACTCGATTTTCGAGGACGGTTTGCATAAATGGCTGCCAAATGAGACTGTTTCGTCCGATTCAACTGAAATTTTGTGGGGAGGCGTAGAGAGGTTGGAGGTATGCGTGGTTAAAATTCTACGCCAATCGGTCCACCATAGCACGAGAACGTCCGCGTTGAAATTAGGGGTCCAAGTTTTTTTGGCCCACTCTGTATAACCCCCCCCCCCCGGTACTTGATTAGAGACCCCCCCCCCCCCCACCCGAACGGAGTGGGGTACCTAATCAGATTTTTTTTGTACACTTGTGTCCACCGACCCCCCCCCCCCCCCCCATTCCGCCGCACACACACACACACACACGCACGCACACGCACACACACCACACGCACGCACGCACACACACACACACACACACACACACACCACACACACGCACGCACACACACACACACACACCACACACACGCACGCACGCACACACACACACACATGACAGTATTCTTCTAGCTTTTTGAGTCGAGTCAAAAAAGCGATATTGCGTACTATACTATTCGGTGTTAGATCGTCATAAAGACAGGTAAGCGGGGTATCGGATCACATGTACGGCCCCCACTCACGCACGCACACATAGAAACGGGGGGGGGGGTGTCAAGTCAGTGCGGGGCAGTGGTCGCCAACTTGTCGAAGTGTGATGCGTAGAGCTGCGTGGGCACGCCCAGAAGTCGGTCGTAGAGGGCGAGCACTCGCGCGTAGGCGGCCCTCGACTGCTCCCAGTTGACGTACTCCTCCCAGAGCTTGTCCGAGCGGAACTCCAGGCCGCAGCAGGCGACCGCGCGCTCGTACAGGCTGCAACAACAGCGCCAAGGATATGGTGACACGCGCACACGCACACGCGTACACGCACGCACGCACTGACCTTCGAATCTTGGCGTCCTTGGAGTCGGACTCCTTGGCCGTCTCCACGTAGAAGGCGACGTACGCCTGCCAGAGGTCCACGCTCAGCGGAATCGCCGCCACGCCGCGCTCGTAGACCTAAACGAAACGAATAGTGCGTGTCTGTGTGTGTGCGTGTGTGTGTGTGCGTGCGTGCGTGCGTGTGCGTGTGTGTGTGTGTGTGCGCGCGCGCGCGCGCGTGTGTGTGTGTGTGTGCGCGCGCGCGCGCGCGTGTGTGTGTGTGTGTGTGTGCGTGTGTGTGTGTGTGTGTGCGTGTGTGCCGGTCCGTGTCGCTACGGTGCGCGACATACTTGAAACAGAAGCGGTATGGTTACCCTCCTTACAGAATCTTTCAACACCCCGCCCTCCCAAAAATTTTCTAAAGAATTTTCACCCTGTCTAAACGATAAAAGTGAGTAAATGTTGGCGTTTTTCAGTGCTTTTCAGCACTAGCGGATCCAGAAAAAAATTCGGACGGGGGGAGGGATTTTGCAGAAGGGAGGAGGACCCTGTTGAATTTTTTGGATGTTTGGCCATTTTGGCAGTGGTTTGAACACCTAATCGGTCCATTTTCGAAGAAATTAGCGAATATAAACGGCGCCGCAGGGGAAAATTTTGCTGTTTTCGACCACCTACAAGCAATTTTATGCTGACAACTAGGCCCACTAGGCGCGCTTCTTCCACCACCGATTTCCCCCCCCCCCCTCCTAGATTTCCGATTTTGGGAGGGGGAATTCCCCCCTTTCCCCACCCCTGGATCCGCCACTGATTTTCAGTGTTACATGAATTTAAGAGAGTTACACGAATTTAATTTAGTGGTAGTTTAGTGACAGGTAGTGTAAATAACACTGTTTAGACCAAAAAGCACCCATTTAGGTCACAAATGTTCAGGTACCCCCATTCGAAGGAGAAACGTGTACAGCAAGACAGCACATACATCGAAAATCAATTCTTGGATCGCAAATTAAATGACTGGAGTGAAACATTTTCACACAGTCAAAAAAAAGCCCTACAACAAATCACCAACCGCACACATAGGGACCGTCCAAATTCGTACTGTGTAGTGAGATTTTGTTGTACAATTTGTTACCCCCACTTTTCGCTCCAGCCCCCCCCCCCGACTCTTCCAGTGCGTGCGCGTCGGTGCGTGCGCGTCCGTACGTCGGTGGCCCTCTCGATGTGTCGGTGGCGCTTCTCGAAGTCGGCGTACTTGCGCCAGTAGCCATAGCAGTAGGGGTAGCGCTGCAGGAACGCGTCGTACGCCTCACGCGCCGCCTTGCTCTCGTCCTAGTTTCGTTTATTTCTTTTTTTTTTCCTCAAAATTTTAGAAATTCGGGCGGCACTTACGACTTGTTCCACGCACTGCAGCAGGTGGGTCCAGGCGTCGAAGTTGGAGGGGTCCTCCTTGATGGGCTTCCAGCAGATCTCGAGCACCTCGCGTCGCCGACGGCTCTCCTCCAACTCGTCCGTCGTCCCACCGCCCCCAGAAGACGACTCGCCGGTTCTAATTCGAGTGGATTACGGTAGCCGTTTGAACGGTCACATGATGCGTGGTCTGTATCCTCACCTTCTAAGGTGGCATTTACTGCTGTACCTAATGGCACATCCCCTATGGTGAACGGGTGGACGGCGATGATACAGGGACCGACGATACATTGACTTGAAACGCATGATGCCCAGACGACAACAGCGCACGAACGCACCCATGCACTACTGGCGATGGCGAAACAACGCACGCGGTGTAACTAAGAAGAGAGGGAAAAAAATAGGCCGCAGACTGCAAAACTACAGCGTACCACCCGTTTTAGAAAGATTCTAGCACGAGACGACGGGACAGAATCGGAGTGCAACTCCCCAATTTTAGATTTAGGTTCCAAAAACAGGGACAAAAAATGTTTCAAGTCTTTTAATTAAACTATTTGTACGCACCCGTGTTATTCGACTGTACCTCTCAACGACTGACACCTGACGGATTCTCACATCAATTATTCAAATGCGTCTGTACTAAAAAAAGACGGACAAAGCGCCTGCATTCAAACACCGACCTGTCATCGCGCGTCATTTTCACCCGGTGGCCGATTGGTCAAAAAGCAGCCGCTAAAAACTACAAAAAAAAATAAAGATATACCATCTGCTGGCACTCCAAAAGTAGTCGCATGAAAAGAAAAAAAACAAATCAATCGCAGGTCCGCAACTTTTACTAGCGCAAAGTTAGCAGAACGCAACACAGAGACGCAAAAAGTGTGCACAGTCCAGCGAACGCAATGACACTACACTTTTTTCCAAGTTCTTTTTCTTCAAAATCAAAACTTGAAGTCCTTATATTTCTTGCCGCTACCGCCGCCGGCTTCGGAGCCTTTGCTGGAGCCACTGGCACCCTTCTTCTCTTCTTGCGCCTTGCGTTTCCGCTGCAATTCAGGAAAGAGTTTAGAAAAAGCATCCAAACCAGTTCAGTCAGAACGACAAAGTCATGACGCCAAACATCCCGCTCCACAGTAACATGTGGGCCGAAAAATCGGCGGGAGGCGATTTCAAAGTGACTAAAACCGCTCATTTCAAACTGCCTATAGCGTAGTAGAGATGCACCAGTTGCGAATTGACAACGGCAGGGAAGCGAGGGGGGGGGGCTTATAAATCCATGGCGCACCGTGCCAACGGTAGAGTCAACATGCCTCCAGCATACATGTAACCGGTTTTTTGAAGTGGAGGGGGGGGGGGGGGAGGGTCGGAAACCATTCTGGGTGTGGGGGAGGGGGTAAGCAGCTTTGAAGATGGGGGTCAGAGAGCAAAAAGGTGTACCAAAATTGTGTCTAAACAAGTTGGAAAACTTCACGAAAATTCTGGGGGGGGAGAGTTGGGGGGGGGGGGGGGTAGGGGCATAATTCCGGCTGGGGGCGGCAACCCGGCCCCCAGTTACATGTATGGCTTCCAGTACTGTCACTGCACTGTACGTTGCTCTTCTGCCAACCTTCTGCCTGGCCGCGTGGTCGGCGACCATGTCTGAGAGGTCTCCGCGGCTCTCCTGGTCTTTTTGGAGGCGCTTGCGCAGCTGCTCGTCGTACTTCTTCTCGAGCCGCTTCGAGTCGCCCGCGCCCGACAGCACGCCCTCCGCCAGCTCGTCCGCCGTCAACGCCACCTCCACCTCGCCGCTTCCACCTCCACCCCCAACGCCCACCCCCGCACCAGGGGCGCCAGAACTCTTCTCCTTGGCAGCCTGGACAGGGGCGAAAGGAGCGTAAGCGAGCGTCGGAGTAATGGCCGAGCCATGATCAGGTGGCCCCGGCATCGCCAGGGCAGCGCCGACCCCACCAGTCAAAAATCCCCCCGTCGACTTGTCCAAAACGATAGGTGTGAGCCATTAGGAGCCTTTTCGGTGTTTTTTACCGTTTAACACCAAAAGAACGCCATAATTTTTCAGGCGCCCCTCCTCACCCAGCCTGGGGGGGGGGGGGAGGGCTACAGGCACGGTCCACGCCGCCCGGGTGAGGAATTGATTATAAATGCCAGGTGATCACAATCAAATCTCGGCCTTTAAGAGCGGGGCGTTGGACGAACATTGACATCGTAGACGTGCGTGCTGGCCATCATCTGTCCGCCGACGCGCTCGAGCCGCTTCTCGGGCAGCACGTGGTACAGCGAGCCGGGCGTCTCGGACCTGAAAGTGCCCTTAGTAGCCTCGAAACCGGTTTGCTCGCAACCACCAGTACGAACCCCTCGTCCGAGGTCAGCTTCTTCTTGCGGAGCTCGATCGAGCTGGCGGGCGTCTCCAGGCCTGTAGGCATTCCGGTCGACGCGACCCCGCTAGGCGTCATCAGTCTGCAAGGGCAGGACGCTCCACTGTTGTTAGGGCACGCACGCACGCACGCACGCACGCACGCACGCACGCACGCACGCACGCACCCTTCCGCGGGGGTGGTGAGCCCGCTGGCGGTGGGCAGATGGGCGTCGTCGGCGCCGGCCTCGCCGCCCTCCTCCTCCTCGCCCTCGCCCTCGCCCTCAGACGACTCCGACTCGCTCTCCTCGCTGCGCGACAAGCAAGGGAACATGAGCGAACCGGTTTTCTCACGCAAAGGCCAAACGGGGAACGGCTACCTCTCCATCTCGCCCCAGAGTTTGCGGTCGATCGCGTCGTCTTCGGCCAAATGGGCGCCCGGCGTCTGGAAAGACGCGCAGTTCCATAGACACAAGCGCGCACTCGCTACCGAAACACCAGCCACCTCATTAGTCTACTTGTGGGGATGTGGCTGCTACGAAGAGAGGAGTGTGGCACGAGCCTGCCGCGCGCATCTGCGACTGTTCTGGGGGGGGGGGGGTCCTCTCCTTCCCCAGTGGAAATCTCGCCCTCGTCCCCAAAAGCACAGTTTCTTACAACACACCAAAATAACGCGGCATAATTAAGGAAGGGCATGAATTTTCACGCCCTTTTGGTAACCAAATTTTGACATTCTTAGTCGAGGTGCCACCGCCTTTGTGGTGCAGGAACATCCCCCTCCAGCCGTGTCAGCCCCGGTCAGAGCGGTTCGTTCAGTCATTGTATTGCACGGGCGAAATTCCGCACCAAAATACTAACGGGTCGTCGCAAAAAAAAACAACCGCGCACCTCCACGCCAAAGACGTCTCCGTAGAGGGGCCTTCCGGCCTCGTCGACGGGTGGCTTGCCCCATCCGCCCGCGTGGTAGCCGAACGCGCAGCCCTCGGGAATGGGCGCGTTCAGGCCGGCGATCTTCAGGTTCGGATAGCTGGGCGGCGGACCGTACCGCTGCATCGCGATCAGCCACGGCGGTGGGAACTTCGCAGAGTTCTAGACGAACGACACTGCCAACACTCTGTCCACAGGAATAGGAAAATGCGTCCACCGGAATGTCCAAGGAATAGTGGCAATGAAAAAGTTGAAGTGAAACATTCGAAGCGCATTGTGCAAAGAAAAAACGTTCCAAAATGCGCGCAAAACCTGGTACACACGGCCAACAAACTCGATTGTAACATCTGGAAAATTCTAGCTGGTCTCAACACACACATCGCGCGTTCCCACTCAACTCAAAGTCGAATATCGAATTATGGAACGTCGCCAGTTCTGGGCTAGTGACAAGTCGTGATAGCGTGGTGTGTGCCTGCGCGTGTGGCCTTGACACTCACGGGTCCGATGGGCATGCCGAGTGCGATGCGGAGGTCGTCCGAGAGCTCTCCCGGCTTCTTCTCGCGCATCTCCACCTCCATCTCCTTGCCCTGCACGCACAGACACTCATACATCTTCTGCACGCGTGCGTGCGTGCGTGCCGGTGCGTGGGGCGCAAGGCCAGGAAGAGACAGACCTCGTAGTAGAGGTCTCCGATGAGTGAGCACTTGGGCTTGGTCTGCCAGCGGAAAAAGGCGTCGTGGAGCTTCTGGTAGTCGATGTCGATGCGGCCCAACTTCGGTCGGATCCGCTCGCGCATCTTCGACTTCAGAGAACGCTCCTCCTCCTGACAAGGACAAGCAATTGTTTCGGGCCCTCTGAATACTAGCCATGCGTACCCCGTGCCCCCCTCCCAAAACAGGCCGTTAAAAATCACGAATTGCGAAATCCTTGTCATGACCCCAGGTGGCGCCGATTTAACACAACCAACACCACAAGTTCGTGAGTGTGGCTTCACTGTCGGTGAATTAAGAACACATTTTTAAAACGGCAGCAGGCAAACCTTTTCTTGCAGCGCCGTCCGCATCTCCTGAATTCCCGTCTTTCTAATAAAGTCGGGCAGCTGGAAAGGGGCGCGTTCGATGCCGCGCTTGCCCGCCAGATACTTGCGCTTGAAACACCAGTGTCTGGGAGTGTTGTTGATTTCATTTGTTTTTTTTTGGGGGGTTTCGCACAATTGCATACACCGTACCTGGGCACGGGAATGGTGTTGCGGGCCGATTTCAAATAGACCAATAGGTGCGGCTCCTTTGAAGTCACGTCGTGCCACTCTACGACGTCGGGCCGGACGCAAGCCTGAATTAAATTGAATTAGATTTAAATGGTCTCAATTAAGTAATAAATGAACGTAAATCGCACCGCTTTCAGCTCAGCGATACTGGGACGTAGGGAGATTTTGAGCTTCTTCTTCGACACCTTTTCCTCGCCCTTCTCTCGCTCCTGAAATTTAAAGAACTAAGTTTAATAGCTCAAATCGGACAAGTTCACCTTTTTCTCTTCCTCTTCTTCTTGCAGAATCCTCTCTACGATACTGGCCTTGGTCGGTTTCGCGGGCGCAATTTCGACTGGGACTTCGCTCGCCTTTGCCGACTCCGCTTCGTCATCCTTGTCGGCAATCTTAATTTAATTGAATAAATCCCGTCAAAAAAAGAGAAACTTTAAGCGAAGAAAACCTGAAAGGCCTTGAAGACGCGATTGAAGTACTGGTAGTTCGGGTCGTGCAGCTTGACGTCGGGCAGGTCCGGCACGTAGCTGCAAATTTATTTGCCAAATTTAAGGAACATAAATATAAAATATATAATACAATATTAATTCTCACTCAATTTCTACGGCGTCCGCCTCGTCGTCGGCGTCATCGTCCTCCCCGGTGGCTGTGTCGTAGTCGCTGGACGCCTTCTCCTTCCTCTGTTCCTTCTTGTTCTGTTTGGCGCGTTTCTTCTTTTCCTTCTTCTTTTTGATCATCCGTTTCTGCCGCTCCAATGCCTGTCGCTCCTTGGCGCTGAGTCCCTTCGTGCCATTCTCGGCCGAGTCCGAGGCCGGAGCCGAGTCCACGCCTTCGTCCACCGCCACCGACGCCATCTTGGAAATAGAATTTAGAAAGTGGCAACGCAAAAATCGTACTACTGTATGAAATAAGAAAATTGTACAGCTGCAAGCGTAAGGGGGCATAGTGTCAAGTCTATATTTGTTGGACACGGACGCAAGCGAGGATAGGTACGCACAATTACGCCAACTTGCCCGTAATACCGCACGACAAGGTCTGTTGCCGTTGTTGCCGCAGTTGCGGCTGCTGAGCGTAGTCGTCTCACTCTATTGGTGCAATTTTGGGACGGGCGAAAGCCACGTCGCCTACCTGTTGTTCAGACGTTCAGCCGCTCTGGCAGGCGTGAACGTGGACGATCTCATTTATCACCAGCCCGGTAGGCAACAACGTCGGAGTACCCACTCGGGGCTGGTCACGGTCGGTAGGACTTTGCGCCCCCACCCACATGTAGCTGGCGGTCCTCGACGGCTGCTTACGTTTCCCTCGTTTCCCTCGGTTAGGTTGAGTATCCCCCTTGTCCCTCCTCCATCCAGATCTACACTACGCGTGCGTTGATTTATTGTTGTCGTTGGCGACAGAATATTATTGTGTGGCGCATTTTTTTTGTGTCTGCGCGACCCATACACTCGATCATACACTCATACATACACTCAGAACGAGCAATTTTGTATGTGGCAGTTTGCATGTAAAGTATGCATGCATACTTAATGTAACTCAATGCATGTATACGTAAAGTTTTTGAGCTGACACTACCGTATCACAGTATACAGTATGCACTTGTTTATTTCCCAGTATAGACTCGTTCCCCACCATAAGGGGACAGTGTATCAGCTCCGCACCGTAAAATTGAACTGCAACCGCAACCGCAGTGTAATGCGTGTGAGACGTTCAGAAATTGTGCTGGTAAAGCATGTATAGAATAAGCCGCCAAGTTGCATTGAATCAACAAAAGAATACAACACTTATTAAAAAATACCACCGATCGAGGAAATAAGGAAATTGCCAAGCGATACCCCCCTTTCCCCGATTTTAAACACGTTAGGACTACGACAAAATTCCATTCCATTGACAGGTCACAACCACAATTTGTGCTTTCAAATCGTTCGCATTCCACCCGTTGCGGAAAGTAATCGGCGCTGGGACATGCGCAACACTTTTTTACTGTCTAAATATAACGGAAGGTTCTACGTCTCCACAAAGGATGACGCGGTCATCTTCGCTGGTTTGCGTCAACGCTTGCCGGTTGCTGTCGGCGACGCTGCTGCTGCTGCTGCTGCTGACGACAGCAACGGCGTCCGACCGCTCTCTGCCCATCGACGGCAACACCACCATGCCCACTTTTCCCCTTCACAAGGTCTCACTGATCAGTCGCTTCAAGTCCCAGTATTTGTTTTGTTCTGCCTTGACTAGTCTTTCTCCAGCTGGTCATGATAGCAGCTGTCAATTTCTCTTCAGCACGGCCACTGCGTGCCCACGGGACGGACGGAGAAGGAACGGCAGAAGGCGCGCGACACGCTCGAGCGCATGTGCGTCGATCAGGTCGAGGAAGTCGGCTTCAAGCGCAAGTTCTGCTGCAGGTCCCCCTCTAATACAACCCCCACCCCCCTCGTACGAGAGGCCACACCGAAAAACGCTTCAGCACGCTCTGGTGGCAGCTCTGGCTCGCGGTGTCCTGCTTTCTCACCGCATTCCTGCTGCCAGGTGACACAACACAGTTCAATTAAAATAAGGACAGTTACATGAACGTGAAATTTGCGAAATGAAACGATTCAGGAGTCGTGCTGTGCATGCGTCCCGAACTCTACGCCGCCCACCTGCCATAGCAGCCTGCGAAGCTGCACGCGACCGGCGATCGTTCGAAATTCCCTCATACAGTATACTACGAATTGCGGGAACATTCTCCTGTTCGAACGCGACTTGTTCTGAAAAACTGCGCAAAGTAAACACTTTGTGGCCATTTATGTCGTCAACATCACAACACTTTCAACATTTTCTCTATTTCCAGTCCATTCCTGTCGAGCAAGACAACAACAGCCTTTGGGTGCTGCGCGCACGCACGCACGCACTCTCACGTTTTAGGGTGGCGAGTGCTGCTCTACGCATAAATATTTGAGTGTGTGAGACAAGACACAACGGCCAGTCATCACTCGCCTACCGACCTTCCTAACGACAATAATAAGAAAAGCGAGAATAAAATAAAAATCGTTGTTTCACGCCAAGAGAGAGACAAAGACAAGGAGTGCATATCGCAACTTCTGTTTTGAAAATGTCGTGCTATTTGGATCGTTTTTTTTTACTGAAGGGGGGGGGGGTGTAGCTCAGCGTCTAAACCGGCGGCCTGTACGCGCCCGTAAGTGAGAAGTAAAGACGAAGAACGCGACGGAGCAAGAACGAAAAAAGAACAACAAAACAAAAAAAAAACAGCGAACGCGAGGCGAACAACGACGAGTCAAAAATTCAAATTTTCATGAGTTCTCTAGGAGGTGGTGGGCGTCTCAGAGCTCTGTGTGGGTCTCTTCGGTCTTGGCCTTGCCTCCCCCTGCCTCCTCCGCTTCCTCCTCTTCATCCCCCTTTTTCTCTGCCTCTCCCTCCTCCTTCGTCTCCTCCCCTCCCTCCTCCTCGTCCTCCTCCTCTTCCACGGGCTCGTCCTCGACCTGCAACAACGCGCAACGTAGAACCAGTCAAGTGTTTTAGCTGACGTTCAAAACGTGTCCACGACACGAACGGACCATGGGCGCCGAATTGCGTACGCACAGTACGTAAGTCGTACAAAGCGGATTTGGCAACGTTTGTTCCCCAACCGATGGTGTACAACTTCTCACTATGGCGTACGGTACTTCACTATCAAGAGACCGCGAAAAACAGTTTTGGTTTGCGTAAAATAGTCACCAACACGAAATTGAATTGCGATTGGTAACCCTGTCAATTCCAACCAACAATTTCACTCTTTTCGTAAACAACTAAACTATGCTTCTTCAGTGTACACCAACGCAGACGCACCTGCTCGTCGGGGTGAATGTCGAGGGAGTTCTTGAGCATGGTCTCGATGCGCTGGGCGAAGCCTAGCTGGTCGCGCAGCTGGAAGCCCGACCGAAGAGTGGCCGTCTCGAACAGCAGGTTCGCAGTCGTAGACGCAAGCGGATCCTCCTTGTCGGACTGCAACGCAGAGGTGTGTTGCCACAGCTACATGAGGAAATTGGAAAGGGGGCGGGCTAAGAGAGCTTGTGCGAACTTGTAAGCTAAATCGCATCAAAAAACCAACGCAGCAACCGACTTTACACGAGTGCACATAAAAAAGTGCAACAAAACGGCGTCCAAATAGGCACTTCTTCGTCAAAAATAGGTCTAAATTGTGCCAGGTTTCGTTTTTTTTGCTTGCCGGGGGGGGGACTGAAAATGACGAAAAGAAGTCTATCATTCTGGATTGGGGGTTGAGAAAACCCTAGAAAAATTCTGGTTGGTTGACTGGGGGGTCTACTCCGTACCTCGACCCTCTTGAGGAGCTCCTTGATGACTGGGTGGCGGGGGTTGATCTCGAGAGTCTTCTTCTGGGTGGCGTAGAACTCCTGCGTGGGGTCCTGCGCCTTGGAGTAGGCCTGGCTCTTCATGATCCGTTCCATGTTGCCCGACCAGCCGTAGCTCGAGGCCACGAGCGCGCAGGGGCTGGTCGTGAGCCGCTGGGACACGGTCGCCTTCTCGATCTTGTCCTTGAGCGCGGTCTCCTTGAGCCAGGTCGACAGCGGCTCGAACTCCTTCTCCAGCGTCGTCTGCCGCTCCTTCGCCTGCCAATGATTGCGCTGCGTGCGTGCTGTTGGATTAAGCGCAGCGCCGCCGCTAGCATGTCACTCCCCATGACGCCTTCCTGTCTAGAGATACACAACTGGCCACGAGGGCTGCCAATGACATTCGGAAGAACGCCAGCTGCAGTCTGGGGCAGCGACGATACGAGGAAAGTACATTGACAGGGAAATCCTCGTTAGTGGATCCATCAAGAATCAAACCCAGGACCGACAAGAGGCCGACTCTCTACCACTAGACCATCCGCTGTCTCGGGTGCGTGCGTACGTGCGTGCGTGGGCACAAATGCGGGAGGGGGGGGGGGTAGGAATACCTTGTCTCCGTCGTCCAGAGTGAGTCCCTCCTTGGCGACGTTCTGGAACTTCTTGCCCTCGAACTCGGGCATCGCCTGGATGGTGTACTCGTCGACGGGCTCGACCAGGAACAGCACCTCGTAGCCCTTCTTCAGCAGACGCTCCACGAACGGTGACGTCTCCACCTACACAGAGAAACGCGCGCTGCCCTCCCTTCAGTCGGCACGTACCAGCAACCGGGATTGGGTCCGGGTGGGGAGGGCGGCACGCAATGGTTTTTTGCACTCATTAGCTGGACGTTCGAGTGAAAACGCACTGTGAGAACAAACAGACGGTGGGGGGGGGGGGTTAGGAGTTGGGAAGGGGAGGGGGTAGGAATAGCACTTAGAGGAGTGAGCGCACCTCCTTGCGACTGGATCCGGCCATGTAGTAGATGGCGTCCTGTTTCTCCTTCATGCGCTCCACGTACTCGGCGAGCGACGTCAGCTTCTCCGCGTCCTGCGACGACGAGAAGCGCAGCAGCTTCGCCAGACGCGTCTTGTTCGTCGGGTCCTCCATTATGCCCAGCTTCAGGCTGCAACACCACGTGCGCGTGCGTGAGTACGCGTGTGTGTGTGTGTGTGTGCGTGCGTGTGTAAATGTGTGGGTGCGTGCGTGTGTGTGTGAAGCAGCTGCTGGACAGTGCGCTGTTGCTCCCGCCGTGTATTTCGGCACAACAAAACAATTGGACTGACTTGGTGCTGAACTCCTTCCAGAAGTCGGCAAACTTGTCGGCGTCCAGCTTCTTGATCATGTCGAGCACCTTCCGAACCAGCTTCTTCTTGATCACCTTCAGCAGCTTGTGCTGCTGCAGCGTCTCGCGGGACACGTTCAACGGCAGGTCGTCGCTGTCCACCTGGATTTGTGAAATTGAATTTTTTTAAATAAATTTTAAAATTCAAAAAAGTTAATTTACGATTCCGCGGATGAACGACAAGTACTTGGGCAGCATGTCGGAGAAGTCGTCGGTGATGAAGACGCGGCGGACGTAGAGCTGCAAGTTTTAAGGGAATTTCGCGAATTAATTCTTTTTTTTCAATCATTGTTTTATTTTTTTTTCATTTTTTTTTTCATTTTTTGAATTAATCATTTTTTTTCAATATTAAAATCCCCCACCTTAACGTTGGCGCTGTTCTTGCCGTAGTTCTGGAAGGCGTCGAAAGGCAGCCTCTTGGGCACGTACAGCAGCGACTTGAACGTCACCTCGCCCTCCGCTGAACACTCACGCACGTACGTACACGAGGCGCACGCACGCACGCACCCACAGACTCTCTGGTTTCGCGCGTGGGACATTCAAGTGGAAGGGGGAGAGATGGCTTTGCCCAGAGTCAAATTATTACACTTGAAATGACACCTTTTGTGGCTTGAGAAGCTACTCCAAAACAAACGGTGTGAGGGGGCAAAATTTTGGGGTACCGGCGGGAGGGGGAGGGTCCCATCTTGGGCACGCGCAGGGTGTCCGGTAACCTGGAGGAGGGGGGGGGCGTCGGGTGACGCACCGGTGAAGTGTACGTGTCCCAACGGCTCGTCGTAGTCGCGGGTGATGGACTTGTAGAAGTCGTTGTACTCTGTCGCCTCCACGTCCGCGGCCTTGCGCAGCCAAATGGGTTTGGTGTCGTTGATGCGCTCCCAGTCCCACGTCGTCTTCTCCACCTTCTTGGTCTTGGGCTTCGACTCCTCCTCCTTCTCGTCCTCCACCTGTGATTAATTGACTAATTAATTAGCCAACTAATTAAGGTGATTAGCGGGCCGAACCTTGGCCTCGTCCTCGGTCTCGTCGTCCTTCTTGTCGGCGTCCGCCTCCTTTTTCTCCTCCTCCTTCTTGTCCCCTTCCTCCTCCTCGATAGGCTCCTCCACCGTCTCCGTCTAAATACGCTCATTTAAGTCACTAAATTCCTTAAATTAAAAAAAAACAAATTAGCACCAACCTTGCTGGTCCAGAGGTAGATGTTGAAGTTGATGAACTGACTGTACTTCTTGACGAGATCTTTCAGGGTATCTGGCTCGAGGAAGTCGTAGGCCTCCTCCTTGAGATGGAGCGAGATCTGCGAGCCACGGCCCAGCGTGTTGCCTCTGCAGTTGCAGAGACACAAAAGAGTGGTCAGCACAACACCTCTTAAACCGGTTTCACGCGCACGCACCGGGGGTCCTTGGCGACGCTGAACGAGGTCGCGTCCGACTCCCACACGTGCTGCTCGTCGTCGTTGTGCTTCGAGCTCACTAAACGGTGTTCGCGCGTCTGTGCGTGTCTTGAAACGTGTGCGTGCGTGCGTGCGTGTCGGTCGCAAGGACGCCGCAACGCAAGGCGGCTCCAGGGGCCGCAACTTTTGAAGGGTGCATAATTTCGAGGTGTCATTTAGAGGTGCAGAGCCGCGGTAATAGACAAAGTGGTGATCCATTTTGCAAAGTCAAAAGTCCACATTTGCTAACGAAGCAGTTGAGGGAGGGACGATAAATGGGGGTTCTACAGCCAGAAGGAAACCATTTCGCCAGCGGGGCTGTTTTTGCCACTGCCATTTTTTTGTTGCAAAATGCCCCAGTTCGGCTCTTGCGACGCCATTGGTGCGTGCGTGCGCGTCTGTGCGTGCGTGCGTGGGCGCACCGATGACGCGATCGGCGACGAGGAAGCTGGAGTAGAATCCGACGCCGAACTGTCCGATGAGGTCCTGCTGCTGCTCCGAGTTCGACTCGAGCATCTTCTTGAGGAACTCAGAGGTGCCGCTCCGCGCGATCGTGCCCAGGTTGTTCACCAGGTCCGCCTTCGTCATGCCCAGGCCCGTGTCCGTCACGTGCAGCACGTGGTTCTCCTTGTCAGCCTGCACGCACACAACGCATTACCACTCGATATCCACAGAGAATGGATTGATTGCGCGAATTGTTCTGATCCATCAATGATCAACGCCGAATTATTGAGCGCAAACATGCTGTGGAGTCAATCCACCCATGTAGACCAGAAAAGGTCAGGTTAAGAAGCTCTCAACTCAAGTGCTTGCAAGTTTGGGTGAGGATGGAGTCAACTAACGTTTACATAAAATAGGTACTACGCGAAAACGTACGCCAAGAAAAGTTGTGTACCTCACTACATGCATCTAGGTAGTTTTTTTTCTTTTGGTAACTCTACGATTGTCTTCCACCAATAACTGCCCATAACTTCCAACTAACGATTCCAGTGGTTGACGGCGCCCACCTTGATCTTGATGGACATCTCATTGGTGGCGTCCAAGGCGTTCGGGTCGGTGAGCGACAGCAGTCGGATCTTGTCGAGCGCGTCGCTCGCGTTGGAAATCAGCTCGCGCAGGAAGATCTACGCCGAGAGTATATGCGTGCGTGCGTGCCAATAAAACAACGGCCAATGATGATACCTCCTTGTTCTTGTAGAGGGAGTTGATGATGAGCTTCATCATCTTGTCCACCTCCGCCTGGAAGACGTGCTTCTCCATCTTGTCGCGCAGCTCCTTCATTTGCGCAACGTTGAGGCCGTCCAGCTTGATCGCCTCCTCTTCCCTGCATTTTTATTTTTTTTTTAATTTAATCTAAAGGGAAGATAGAAATTTCGCACCTCTGCACGACATTGTCGTCCGTGGCGCTTTTCTGCTGCGTTTTGACCGACTCGTCGGCGACGGGCGCGTCGGTTTCGTCCGTGTCATCGGCGGCTAGTGCCGGGGCGGCGGCAACTGGAATTTTTCGTGGAATTTATTTTTAAAAAATCCCAAAAAGGAGCAACTCACGACAGAAGACGAGGAGGGCAGCGAGCGCGACTCGCCAAAACCGTCCCATTCTCGCGGCGGGGGCGCAAATCGATGTTGATTAGCGCTACGCTCAATTCAATCAAAATCGCACCTATCTATCCTATACAGACACAGGGTCGGCAGAGTAAATCCCTAGCACGAGAGGAGGTCGGTACCACCCAAAAAGACCCGCACAATAAATACGTTTGCTTAGCGCGAGCAAACATGGCCCCCTATGGCCACAACCATTTGACCAATGGGCGCGCCGCCAGCAGCGATTTCCACCAATCGCCGCGCGCAACGACTCAAACGCCTCTGAGTTGGGCCGCGCTCATTGGCTGCTGACTCGGCGCAATTTCGAAAACGTTACAATCATGACTGTGAAATCAACGGAGCACAAGTCCAAAAGGGTCATAGGGTCATATGTATGTATGTATGTATGTATGTATGTATGTATGTATGTATGTATGTATGTATGTATGTATGTATGTATGTATGTATGTATGTATGTGTGTATGTATGTATGTATGTATGTATGTATGTATGTGTTTTGTATTCATCAACACACGTACGCACACACAGCAAAGTCTGACACATGGCGGGCGACAAAGTGCACATTGTATACACAAAAAAAATGTAGAATGAACAGACGAGCGTAGATAGGATAAACGTGACACAGCACATTGTCGAACAAACACAGAGATGCACACGCTGCCTGCAGAGGGTGTGTTGGCGTGGTCAGACGACACTTTTCAGTGATTTCAAATCTGGCCACAAGGAATTGAGTGAGATTCTCAGTTTTAAGCCTTGTTAAATGTTGACAAGGAGGTAGCATTGACTGCATGAGGTCAATATCTGCATCAACTCCTCATTTGTACCCCCATCACCACAGCAATGAGTCCTGGGACAAAACAGTGAGAGGAAGTAGATGTCCAGAATGCAGAAATGTCGCACCAAAATAGCAAAACACGTGTTTTTGATCTAAATATGGCTCTAGAAAAAAATGCAACTCATTCTATCATTTTCGACAAGTTTAACGCTTTCTAGGGGGGGGGGGGAATGGTTTCCAACTGAAGAAAATCCCATGATGACGCCCCCACCCAAATTACAGTATGCGATGCATGGAACATGCCGAGAAGTACAGTTATACGCGCTTTGTCTCGTCGCAGTCTACTCAGACATTCTTTGCCAATTTCAGTACACAGTGTACACTGTATTCTCAAAACGCATGCAGCGTCAAACAGAAAAGGACCAAGCAGAATCGGCAATATCACAACTGTCATGCGCCTGGACTCGCAGCAAACATTTGGCAGTTGGCATTCTGGCAATCGAAAAATGCATTTCAAGACTAATCTACTAAAAGTTGTACAAAAACGTTCTAATAAGCGGTGCCTTTCCGATCTAAAGAGCATTCAGAAACACGAAGCTAGGCGGCACGATAGAAAAGTGCAAATTGGGAGCGCAACTCTCCAATCTAGAATTTCTCAAAACGCAAAGTCGACCTACAATCTTGGAATTGTACACGTGTGTACATCTAATTACCTTCTCTAGTTCTATTATTGGCTTTCTCTCCATCTACTTACTGTGTCGTTGCGTGAAAGTCGAAATCGAAACCGAATTCGCACTTCAGCGCAGCCAGGAATTCCTGAAACTTGGGTTCCGCCCCGCTGACCACTCTTCCACTGAGGTCCAGATAGCAGTTGCGCATCACTTGCGCGATCGGAGGGTCAGCGGCATTGGGTAGAGCAGACGGTTCGGACAAGTAGAGCCGAACCATTTTCAAGACGATGGCAATCACTTGACCGTACGCATCGGAACTGAGAGGGCGGGTCTCGACTTTGAAATTGAGAAAATACGCAAACGTAGTGAGCTTTTAACTTGCAGTGACCTTGAAAGTACTCTGAAACTGAAAGTGCACTGAAAGAAGATACTCTTAGTGGAGCCTGAAACCAAGTCAGGACGCCCCTGAAGCCGAAAATGGTGTAGATATTGTTGGGAAAGTGGGGGGTGTAAATCAGCATTCCCTCCTTGTCTTTGAGGGCGCAGGGCGAGGTCACCCACTTGTAGAAGCGGCTGTCCTGAAATCGAGATCCTGGTGAGAACTAAGCACCTCGCAAGCGACGCGACATAATGTACCTGTCAAAGGGTCAGGCCGAGGCACTAGACACACCGAAATAGATACTTTTGGCAAAAGTAGCTTCTAATTGCGTTATTTTGTTTGTTTTTCATATCGGCTGGGAACGGACTCGTTTGTGTGTGTGGGGGGGGGGGGTGACATCCGACTGGGCCCCTCCCACCCAAGGAATGCCCCCGCCTAATGCCCGCAAAGTGCACTGAATGCCAGTCTGAATGCTGAAGGCAGCGAATGCAATAGCACGCACACCTTGAGTTTATCCAGCGTCTTCCTATACACAGTCTGAATGGGACTGGGTCCGTAGGCGCGGAAGATGACGTGAATCGCGTAGTCGTCAGTCTCGGCGGCGTCTAGGGAAGGACCCGTGCTGACCACGTTTACACCCACGTAAACATGTTTACCAGGGTTGCACAATTGAAAAAGTTTAAAAAGAGGACCAATACCTTAATAGGCGCAAAACTTGGCCTGAAAGCTGTTCATTTAGACCATAAAAGCTACTGGTTAGTTAAAGAGCGCCTGAGTAAAGGAGAGGAGAATGACGACAGCTGCCCCCCCCCCACCACACACACCCTGGAATAATTTTGAACGAGAAGGGGTGTTGTGCCCCTTCAACTTAAAAGTGCGCTGAAACAGTGCCCTCCAGAGTCCAGACACCCCCCACCCCCCAACCAGCACTCCCTTTCACTACTGTTACCCAATTTTGCGAATTTTCGCGGCCGGACCTAATGAACCTGTCCCATAATATAATATCCCAGTTGTGAGGTCAGCACACGGCCCTGACGAAAAGTCAAAGGGTATAACGGTGCTGTCAAGACCCAGATAGTCAAAGTCGGAAGCGACTTGCGCCCGCACCACTGCCGAATCTGAAGAGAGGAGAGATGAACCAAGTACGCTCAGAGAATAAGAAAACATTACAGGAACGCTGAAGCATCACTAGACAACGTAAACATCACAATAGTAAACTTTTTTTTTCTTTATCGCAGCTGATACGGTACTGGCAGAGGTCATATACATAACATTCAATCGCACAAGTCCATTTCAACTTTCAACAACTCGCAATTTCCATCGCAGTTTTAATCCAATCATCTAGCATAGTCACTGAGAAGTTCAAACTAGAACGTGTCGAACCTATGAGCAGCGGGTATCCCCTCATGTAGTCGAGAACCCTGCTGAAGCTCTCTGGGTTTCTGTCCAAGAAGAGCTTGATGCACTCCTCCTCATTGTTGGATTCAAGGGGAAGTTGCCAGTTGCCGCTGAGCAGCCGCTCGAAGTAGGGACACTTGAGCAGCGTGGACGAGCACGTCTCAAAGAGGCGCCCTCCCGCGTTGATCACCACCCGCTTGGGCTTGTTGTTGTTGCAAGACATACACGCACAGCCTTTCTTTTCTTCCCACTAAGAAGAAAAACACGCTCCGACGCGAATCAACAACAGACGCGGGAGCGAAAGTGCAATTCGCGCACACGTGACACCCGACGACGCCGACGACGCCAAGAGATAAGGCGGACGACGACGACAAACAGATGCGCGAAACGCAACCGCCCAAAGCGCACTTCGCAAGCAACGTGGAAAACAAGCGTTTGCGTAAACGCGCGTACCACTAGTATCCTCGCGTTGTATACGTTGTGTACGCGGACGGGTGCGTTAACGGTCCACAATTGGAAATAAACGGTGCTTAACTGCAAGTACGCTACTGCCCAATTCAAACATGAGTACGATTTGCAGCGTTAGTCATGGCATTCAAGATTGCTGTGTGGTGCATTTTGCTGTGCCTCACAGCACACCCAACACGATACACCTTTATGCACGAATAAATGCCTGTCGACGACAACAACGAATCAACCGGAAGGAGTCAACACTGCAAATGAGATTACCACTGGATGAGCAATAAATTACGCTGAGATTAGCATTAAAGGATGAGCGAGCGAGCTAAACCAGTACAGCGCGGGATGACTTTCACGACCTTCACGTCTGCCGGTCGTAGAACAGCAGATAGGTGTCCTGCTCGGACTGCTCCTGACTGTCGACGGGGGCCCAGTCGGCGTCGGCGCCGAGCTGCACGACGGTGCTGTCGTCGAACCGCCACCAGGAGCCCAGCTCGTCGACCAAACCGTCCGCCATGTAGTGGCTGCAGTCGACGCTCGCCCCCCAGTGGTACTACACAACAAACCAGAAACTGTGGAGAATGTCACTCAACGCGAACTGAGCGAGCACTCAGGACGACGCTTCGCAGTCGGTACTTGGTCATCAGTGGCTTTTGCTGCGCGACAGCGGCGTTGACGAAGGGCGCGACGTCCGACTGCTTGGGCACGTTCACCGCAACGCCCACCTTGTTCAAGTCCGCGTCGAACCTACAATTCAGTAACAAAGCAACGCGTCTGATTGGCATACACGGAATCGTTCAATGACACCGTTTGAGGCGGATGGCCAGGCACGGCGGCGGCACTCCCAGGTTCAGCTGGCTGGTGCTGCTGTCGGTGGCGGTGCAGCTGGGGCAGGTGTCGTCAGTGGGCGCCTCAGGGTCGAAGTAGGCGTTCAAGCAGTCCTGAGAACGGAAGATCTATACACGCATGAACACGCATTGTTGTTGGCATACCTGCACTGACGACGGCTGGGATGAGAGCCCCAAGGACAGGTCCGTGTTGAAGAGCTCGACGCCACAAGCCTCGCTTACCAAAAGTTCTGTCAAGTCGAGTGGGGTCTTCTTGAGCCTCAGCGACTGCAGGAGCGCCGACGGAGTCGACTGCGGCCGCGTGCCCACATCCGAGGCAGGGCCGGCGCCGCTGCCGACCGCGAGCGCCGACGGAGTCGACTGCGGCCGCGTGCCGACATCCGAGGCAGGGCCGGCGCCGCTGCCGACCGCGAGCGCCGATGGAGTCAACTGCGGTCGCGTGCCGACATGCCGACGCGTGCCGACGCTGGCTCGAAGCCTTCGAGCCAACGTGCCACTCCGCATTTCTTCCAAGATCTCGCGCACATCTACCCGAGCCCAAACCTCCTCCTCGATCTTGCGCTTCATCACTTGAGTGGGTTCAATCAAATCCAACAGCCGAAGACAAAACCAATCTATCGCAGTTGCGATGTGCAGTTGAATTTGAATATTCACTTCTTGTTCGTACATATAAAAACACGCTGTCCGGCTGCTGTCCGGCTAGGAATTGTGGATCGCTAATACGCGCGCGGACGGACAATGCACAGGATATCACACCAAAATAATTTGTAAACAAGGCCAACTAAGCCTGCACTACACCTGAACTGACAAAGCCTGCCTGAACTGATCTAAGCCTAAGAAGCAGGTCTAATTCCTAAACCTAAGCAAGGCAAGCGCCTAAGCATGAACAAGACCAACGCCTAAAGCTCACCAAGGTCTATGCCTAAGTATAAACAGGCCCTCTAAGCGAGGACTGATAAAGAATGCAAACTGAGCGGTGTTCTCGGTGTGCATCATACTGAGCTACGCATTGCTACGTTTGTTTAACTGGGCGCCTAGTGTGTCTGCCGAGCGCAGGAGTATGTCTAGCGATATATGCCGATATCTGTTGCGTGTCATCTTGGGTTTCATATACCGTAAACCAAAAAATTAGCCCGCTGGACCGTAAGAGGAAGATAATTGTCGGAGTGGGGGAGGGGGTTGCGATTTGGAAAGGTCAATATGTGAGGAGCTTTGTTGGCGCGGTGTGCGAACCCTGGGGCAAATACGGGTACTCAAAAGTTTAAGCTCGCCCGTACACGGGCGGGGGGGGGCATTGAGGGGGCACTATTAGAGGATTTACGGCAGGCTTGATTTGTTATTCCTTTGTGCGACACCTAGGTATGTACTTCATTGTTATTTTTCAAATTTATTGATTTGTTCTGCTGACAAGTTTCAGAGTGCAGAAATTTGACTTTCGCTTTTAATTGGTGCGTACCCTCTCACGCGTGCGGCTCGTGATGGCGGTGTAAAAGACGATCGTGAAATTCAGTTGCGCCGCGCTCTTGCGTAGGTGACCGACACAGGAAGCCACAATGGCGGCGCCAGGTGACACAATCGCGACAACAAAATTCACCGGATCGTTTGTTGCTGAGAAAATAACGCAGGCGATGGTTCGTGCGTGACTCCGGCTGGCGTTTGACTGCGCAGGCGAATTCCTTCCAGAAAGCCGGAGGATGTTGTTGTTGTTGTTGGTTTGGGGGCGACTCTAGGAAGCCTTTGAAAGGCCCATTTAGAATACCCCAAAGCAACGTTCACTCTTAGAGCTCCTCGAAGCGTCCAGAGGCATGGCACAGCCCCAGGACATCTTTTAGAGAGAGCTCTCGAATCTGCTGGGGAGTGGCGTACGCCATTCCCCACAGTCTGAGGCGCAACACCGCGAGGGCGTCGCACTGCCCTAGGAAGTGAAGACACGTTTCGTCCTCCACCCCGCACTTGAGACACACTTGGCTGTCGGCGAGGCCGATGCGCCGAAAGTGCGCATTGAGATAGTGGCCTGAAAGCACACCGCACACTACACGTGCCACTGCACGCGGCAGCTTGAGAACTCTCCTGGACAGGTCCTTTGACGGGCCCGCGATCAGTTCCTTGGCCTGTCGGCAAGACTGGAGAGCATCCCAGCGGAGGCGGTGCTCTCTGCGTCTCCAGGCGTCGAGTTGCTGATGGACTAAGGCCGGACTGACGGCGAGCGCCGGCTCCGGACCTACAAACGGCGTCAGCGATCCGGCACGAGCCAGAGCGTCGGCGCGTTCGTTTCCTGCAACCCCTGAGTGTCCTGGAACCCAGAACAGTTGAATGCTCCGAGCACGAATAGCGTTGAGCGCATTTCTGCACTCCCGTACAAGACGAGAGCTCGTCTTGCAGGAACTAATGGCCAGGAGGGCGGCGCGACTATCAGAGAAAATCGCGACGTCCTCCTCGCCAACCTCCAGCCCCGCCAGATGCTGGGCAGCGTAGCTGATGGCCAAAACTTCCGCCTGAAAGACGGTTGCACTTCTACCAAGCGGTATCGATTGCTCCACGTTCAGAGACGGAATGTACACGCCGGCGCCGACGCCAGCGCGACGAATGCTTGAGCCGTCAGTGTAGCAAGCCACAGCGGCCATCGTCGTCTCTGGCGGCCGCCCAGCCGCCCACTCTTGCCGCGAGTGAACCTTAATGGAAAAGTCCATCTCAAAACTAAACTCAGGACCGATAGAGTCGGCCCTGAGTGCAGCTGCGGGCGCGGCAGCGAGTAGTTGCCCCTCGATGAGCGAGTGTGGACCGCGCGCACCGCGCCACTGGCCAGTCCGCTTGAGTCGGTAGCAAGCAGACATGGCTGAAGCCTTGACGACGACGTCCAGCGGTGGCAAGCCCAGCAGGACCTCCAGCGCGGCCGTCGGCGTCGACACCATGGCCCCTGTCATGCAGAGGCACGCCAGTCTCTGGACCTTGCTTATAAGCTATAGCTGAATGCGAGCAGTTTCAATCTCTACCCTGGGCCACCAAACCAGTGCGGCATAGGTAAGCATAGGGCGAACGACTACTGTGTACAGCCAATGCACAACAGTGGCAGTCAGACCCCATTTGGAGCCGACCGCTCTCTTAACCTGCCAGAAGGCGCGAACTCCTTTGGCGGCTTTGCTTGAGACATGCGCCGCCCATGTAAGCTTGGCGTCGAGCGTGACGCCCAAATACTTGGCGTCAAGCCGGAGGATCCTTGAAGACTTGGAAGGCGACGAGACTAAATGACGGCTCGGGATTGCTGTCCGACATTCTCAAGCTGGAACTGACCTGGAGCGATGGCAGCGCAAACTGCTTGCCTAACAGCGTCGTTGCCAAGGTGGTGTCGCCGGTAAAGTACATACATAGTTGCCTAATAGCCACGGCGCTTGTTGTACACTGTTCCTCCTAAATTGAAATGCAAAACTCCCGCCTTCGTCAGGAACTTTCGTTGATGCGCTGGTTATACTATCGCTTTAGGTTCCGGGACTGGAGAATTCATTGCTCCTGTTCGGCAAGCTCCACGGGCAGGAAAACGGGGCCGATGAGGACAGTGGCGTCCGCGAAAACATGGCACCCGCCTTGCAGCGCTTCCTCAAGGAGGTACACAACAAGGAGGTCCGGCTCTACCGCCTCTTGGCGGCCGATCCGCCCCTGCCCATGGCCACGTTTTACTTCGGAGCGGAGTTGGGCGAAGCTGGCAACGGAATCGTCGTCATGGAAGACCTGTCGGACCGGGCGGCGTCTGTCAAAGAGAAGGACGGCTTCAGTGTGAAGCAGGTAGTAGGCTCTCTGCATCGCACTGTGGAATTGCGATGATGACAAAGTCCAAGCAAAGGTGAAAGCGGTCGCCGCAACGCTGGCGTCTCTGCACGCGCGCTCTTTCACGATGGATTTGGAGCCGCTGAAGCAGCGATTCCTCAGTCTGTTTGAAACGGAGACGGCTCTCGAGAACGTTCGCATCATGAAGGCGACCGCTGCAAAGTTGGTGGCGCTGAAGGCAGACTGGTTCGAGCCCTTGTGGCCGCAAGTTGAACCCCTCTTCAACTGTGAGAGCTTTCTCAGCAGCATGGAGAGCTACGTGGCCTTGGGTTGGCTATAGATCAGTACCTGTCGGTACTGCCATTGTCGAATGCTTTTAAACAGCGGCTGGCAGGCTTCAGGAATTCCACCGGTGCTGGTACACGGTGACCTGTGGGCCTCCAACATTCTCTTTGAGTGTGATGACGCGGGTGCGGCGAGCGACAGGGTCCAAGCGCTCATCGACTGGCAGATGACGCGAATCGGGTACTGGCTTTCAGTCCTTCGCTGCACACGCACATTGCTTGCGAATTGCTCCCATAGTTGCACTGCACTACTGCACCCTGAGACATTGCCGTTCGGTCATGCACTGCACTGCACCAGAGTGGAGTGAGTGTAGGAGGCTAGTAACATTTCCGATGTCTTACGCAGCTCTCTAATAGGCCGCTTCAGTTCCATAGCCGAGGACCTGTGCCGTCTGATGCACATCAGCATGGATCCGGAGCTGCGTCGAGGGCACGAGGCCGACCTGCTCGCCGACTACCACGCGAAGCTGCGGCTCGCCTGCCGCGCTCTCGACATCCGCTGTCCCGTCAGCCTCGAGCAGCTGCAGGCCGCCTACGCCGGCGTCCGTCAGGCCGTCGCCCTCAACGTCTGGTTCGGCGTGTCCATGCTGCACGGCATCCACTGGACCGGGCGCGAGGGCACCAGCGACATCCTCGTGCGCGCCAAGGCGGCCACCGACGACTGGCTGCGCATGAAGCGCTCGTCCTGACAGAAGAACAAAAGAAAATTGACAATAGGTTGCGAACTGAACCCAACGACATTAAGACTATTATTCGCTTGTAAATGGAGCGCGGCGCGGGTGCTGTTGTTGGATTAAAGACAACGGACCAAACCCATCTATAGCTCCATGATGCCTCCGTCTAGAAGCACATACTAATCACGAGGGTCGCCAAACATTCGAAAGAACGTCATAACCAACTATAGGCATGCGTCCATCTTTGGTGCAACTTATTACCCTTTCTAGCCAAGCACAGCGCCTGTACATCGCAGCTGTAACAAAATCTTATATACCTTCTTCACCACAGAACAACAAGAACAGCGGGCGCGACCCACCGATGGCTGTGACGCAATAGCAAAAACGCAAAAAAAACAGTTCGCATTCTTAAGGCATTGGCCATATTACCGCAGAGAAAAGCACGAAACAACAAAGACTTTCCCACGAGTAGAATAGACCAAAACCTAAGATCGCTCTTGTAGAGGGCGTTCCAGTTACGGTAGCTTTGAATCGTTGAGAGGGAGCGGACTCAACATGGGGGGGGGACATTTCAACGGCGCTGCGACAAGTGACGCGTCATATAGCCATCATTTTGGATGATCATAATCCTCCTAGTCATCATCACAGTTCGTCCCTTAGGATCGTGTACCTCTGGTTGGAGGGCTTGAGGAATTTGAAGACCGACTCCGGCACGCTCGCCGAACCAGGCATGTTCGCCTGTACGTACGTGTGTGCGTGCGTGCGTGCAGTGTGCGGGCGTTTGCCCGTTCCTAGCTGGAAATCGGGAGCCCCTGGGAGCAAAAAAGTGTTAGAGGAGGGGGGGGGGGGGGGAGACGTCCACAATAAAAATGGGGCACCAAAATAGCGCCAAAGACGTACTTGCGGTCAAAACGAGGTCTAAATAGCACTATTTGGGGTTCATGGTTAGAAAACACTAAAGACGAATGTTGTGAGGTTGGGGGGGGGGGGAATTGACTTTCCACTGGGAGAGGGGCGGGGAGACAGGGTAGCAGCTACGCGTCCACTCGCATAGGAAAGTACAGTACATAGAAGCACTGTCCATACTGGCTACTGGCAAAAGGGGCAAGCGGCGCAATGCCAAAAGGGGCTCGGTGAACGTACGCCGGGCGGTGCTGGTGCCCTGGTGGTGGTGTCTGGTCCGTGGTGGAACTCGCGGTGGAGCTTGCCCGAGTGCAGGTCGTCCACGAACTGGCGCAGCTTGCCGTGCACCCTGCCCAAGGACACGCGCGCACGTACAGGCACGCACCGCTGGTATGCACGCAGGCACACACTGAGACGCACAGGCGCGCGCACACACACACACACACACACACACGCGCACGCACGCACACACACACACGCACACACACACACACACACACACACACACACACAGACGCACACATACACACACACGCACGCACGCACGCACGCAAACGCACGCACACACACACCCACGCACGCACGCACGCACGCACGCACACACACGCACACACACATACACACGCACGCACACACACACGAGGACGTAGGGGGACACTCACGCTAGCTGTCCGATGTCAGGGAAGAGAAACATATGTCGGAATGAGTCGATGGCGATGACGGGCAGGTCGGACTCCATCTTGCCCAGGTGGTGCAGCGGGTGCGCGAACTTCTTGCCGTCCGCCACTAGCGCGTTGATAGAGCCTGCAGCAAAATCCCTGTTGGATGGAGACAGACACGCGACTCTCGAGCAGCGGGAAAGACACAGACAGCGCTGATTCGTCTAGTCTAATTTATAACGCTCTCTAGAAACGGCAAGGAGCCTTTCTGGTACAGTTCGGCAGAGGGGAATGAATACAGGATGCCTGCGACCCTTAAAATACGTGAAACATTTTCCGCTACAACACAGCGTAAACTGAAAATGGGCACTTTTGGTCGGACAGTGATGGCGTGAGTTTGGCGTAGGGCGGTTGTGGTAGGGGGGGGGGGAATAGAATTTCGGCACAGGGAGCCCAAGCAAACAGACGGAGAGCGGAATGCCTCACTTACTCTTGAGGTCTCCCAGTTGCGCTGCGACCTGTTGGGCGAAGAGTTGGTCGATTTCTTCCTTCTTGTCGGGATGGCGAAACAGAATCAGGAAAGGCACACCCTCCTCCGTCAGTTCCTAGAAGACCATATTCCAAAGTCAAGTGTCTGCTATCCCGATCGATACCCGAACCAAATCACCTCGGCGTTCTCAAAAGTGATCTCTCGAACCAGGGGAATGCACTTGTCGGCGACCCACTGTCTGCAATGTGTCAGTGCACGGATGATATTTCGATTTCAAATTGAATTTTTTTCAAAATCTCCACTTGAGATAGTCGAAGGAATTCATGTCGCCCGTGAAGGGCTGCTCGTGCTCGTCGGCGCCTGGGCCGCGAAAGGCGAGCCGATTGCCCGCCGCCGTCTCGGTCTTGAACGCGTCTCTGCATCAATTTAAAATTAAATTTTTAAAACTATTTTAACTGAAACAAGCCCACCCGACGCCGACCAAGAAGTCGCAGTCTTCGCGCAGATTGGCCGCCACTTTCTCCAGGTTCGCCAAGTCGGCCGAGTCGGAGGCGGCAAAGTAGGCGACTACCGTACGCTTGTTCGACTGAAATTATAGATTAAAAAATCAACAAAAACAAAACTGCAACATCTGGAATAGTGTCTTGGTGAAACCTGTTGTAACTTTGTGTGTGTGTGTGTGTGTGTGTGTGTGTGTGTGTGTGTGTGTGTGTGTGTGTGTGTGTGTGTGTGTGTGTGTGTGTGTGTGTGTGTGTGTGTGTGTGTGTGCATGGTGGGTGTACTGCGCTGGCAGCGTTGCAAATGTCGAACTATCGGGAAGAGTTCGAATTCAAAAACTTTCGAAAAAGCAATGGACTGACATCCATTTTCTGTAGTAGCTCTTGCGGGTTGGCGAGAAGCTGCAACCCCGGTTTCATCTGTCCCTCCACGTAGGCGGCCATCGCTTCCACAGAACGCTGCCCTCTGCACAATCGAAGGAGGAAATGAGTAGATATCGTAGCTACATGATTAAGAGTGTGCCTGAGAACACAATTCGAAGCGCGCACGCACGAAAAACATCGGGATGAACCCATAGGTGTAGTCTGGGCCTCAAGCCAGGGGGGGTAAGAGGGAGAGGGGCCTCTCGAGCCATCCCGGATAAAATGTAGGAATGTTGAAGGGGGGAGTGGTCAAAACGGAAAATTCTGCAGCAAAAATAGTGTAAATAGGTACTTTTTGGTCAAGAATGGATCAAGACAAAATCTAAGGGGCGTCATCTAGGTGTTCTGAGGGTTACAAACCTGAAATGGACGCAAAAGCACCCAACTTTACCACAATTTTCAACACACTTCCCGGAATTTATCTTCGATGGCGATTGCAGTGGGGGGACCTCCTTGCACACCATGACCACCCCACCTATAAATGCCCCCCCCCCGGCATTCATTTTCTGAACCTCAAAAATGCAATGTTCCGCGAAAGAAATTCCTGCGAAACAGCAAGTTTCTTCTTGCATTCTACGCTGAATCTGTACACTATGTGAACTGTGATTTGTGAAGCGCCTATGCACGGACGCAATCAGAGAACAGAAACCAACACGCACCTATATTCCCTCTTGGCCACTTCTTTGAACCTAAACAACTTGATCGTGGGGTACTTGCTGACTTGATACTTGCGCGCCAGCTCCGCTAAACACGGCAAAGTGACCTACCCTCTGCATTTTTTTTGATAAACATTTTAAAGAAATTCAATTAAACCAACTCTGCCTGTCGGCGTCGACGCCTCCAAAAACAACTTTTGGATTGTCCTAAATTCAAAATATGTATTCAATTAAGACTCACTTTTTGTAAAAACCAAACATTGGGCGGACATTTTGCCCCGAATTGCTTCGATTTGGCTGAAACTTGGCTACCTAGACCATCTTTTGACGCTGATCACGAAAATCAACTTGGTTTTCCGATTTTCGCAATATGTGGTGAGAAATGTGCATATTTGCGTTTTTTGGTGGTGACATCAGTTTTTGGCTTATGAAACTTCTTTGAAGCGGCGGATCGGAAAACTGAGCTCATTTTTAGAATCCTCATACAATTCTGCGTCGAATAAGCTATTAATATGTAGAAAAGTTTGTGGTCGCACGTTTTAGAATACTCTTTTGAAAATTTGGCAAATGCCAATTTTAGCGGTTTATTGCGATTTTCTCAATATCCGCGGGGTGGTGCATCTGGAGACAACAACCACGTGAAAGCCCGTTTCATTCTGCGTCGATTGATGTAAAAAAATTCAAAATTAACGGTCGCGCACGCAGTGAAACAACCGCTCAAAGAAGGCGTGCTCATGGGTCCGAAATGCAAACTTTTGCTCACAACTCACTGCAGCGCCAACAGAGTTAGGCACTATTGGTCCTATTTACTCTGCAGTATTACAAGGAATCATTAGAGTGCAGTTTGCTGTTCTTTCTTTTATTGCAGAGGTGACAAATTTAAATTAAATCAAATCTAAATGTTCTAATCTAGTTTTCTTCAGTTTATTCACTGATGTGCCTTCTCCTTCCACTTGGTGATGCACTTGCATCTTGCAACAGCATCGTCTCCCACTCGGAGTACTTCTCCTAATGTCATGTACATGAGGCATGTGGTCATCCGTCATCCACTGTGCACCCTGGGGCAGTATAACACAGATACTGTACATATTGTGTGAGCAACTTCATTTGTGAATACATTTCAAAAAAGCGGTTGGGGCTTTCACCCACTCGCCGAAGGGAGGCACCTGGCCCAGCTGGTTGAGCGTTTCCGCTTTTACCAGTGTGCCCTGCTGCCGTCAGGTGTCAACTGACCGCACAACATCACCCATGTGGGTGAAATTGTGCAGCCAGCTGGCAGCAGGTACACGACAGTTTCCAAAGGGCGCGGGCTCTAGGCCACGACCAGCCCCATTGGTCACTGCCATGCACATTTCAAAAAAGCGGTTGGGGCTTTCACCCACTCCCCGAAGGGAGGCACCTGGCCCAACTGGTTGAGCGTTTCCGCTTTTACCAGTGTGCCCTGCTGCCATACCATAAATCCTCTCATAGTTAGTACCCCAGGGGGCACTATTCTGTAGGGGGCACTACTATTTCCACCTTTGGCTACCTTGGGGTACTATTGGAGGCGGGTACTATAGGTAAGGGGAATTTCGGTACATACACCAGAAGTGCAGTAGAGTAATTAGCCTCTAATTAGCCAAATACCTCCAATTAGCCTCTTGCGGACTAATGGTTTCAATCGAGCCATAGGAAGGGACCAATTGTGGTAGGTTGCTAATTATGGGGGAGCTTGAAAGGGTCGATGTGTGGCATGGGGAGCTGCATTACTGGTGACTGCATGGAAGTGATTTTGTTGTTGTACAAGCAAACAACAACCAACAAACGAAGAGTTTTTGTACGCAAAACGGACTGCCATGCACACACTTTCCTGCACTTGTGTACATGCACGCACACACCCAACACTAAAATTAGATGGTGGCTCGTTGATGTAGGGGGGGGGGAGTGAATCGCAAACCCTAAAATTGGTCCCCTCCCTCTCTCTCCAATTAGCCCCTTTCTCTGGGAGCCGTTCAGCTTATTTGCCACCCTCCCTAAGTGAGCCACCATTTATAAAACTTTTTAGTGTTTGTATGTGTATGAACTTGTACGTGTACCTATGTGAGAGTAGGTGTGCAACAATGTGCAGCATTTTCGAATGGAACAATTAGCCCCAGGTGGCTAGTAATATGGCTTATTGTGAGAGGGGAGCTGATAAACTCAACAGTGGCGTATCCAGGGGATGGCAGTTGGGGCAATTGCCCTCCCCAGATGTCCAGACTGCCCTGCCCTCCCCAGATTTCTCAGTCCATAGTCTTGACCTACATGTACATATCTCAGTTTCTGCAGATTTTTTGTCGATCTCCTTACGATTTGCGTTCCCAAACTGTGAATTGTTTTTGCTTGTGGCACAGTTGACATTTTGCCACACACGAAACAAGCTTGATTTACAAAGCTGCTGGGACGCTGAGCTCTCTACAGGAAAGGGCAGGCGGTTTCCACCTATCTAAGCTGGCCGGTGGGCATCGGGTGTAACTGGGCATTCAGTAAACACAGGTCAGCCTGCAGCTATTGTGTGATACAACCTGCACTGACTGCACTGCTCCCGAGATGATTTTGAGGCCGTTGAGAGCATTTATTGCACAAATATCTAATTTTCGCCTATGGCGCTGTATTTTACGCGCCCATGAACCGTTTTCGGAGTCCCAGAAGCGCGTACATGGCCAAAAAATCGAAAGATTTCACATGGGTCGCAGTCTGCGGTCTGCCGAGGAGAGGATACCTTAGAAAAACACGTCATTTTCTTTGCCCCCTTCAGATGAGATTTTGCCCCTCCCAGATTCCAATCCTGGATACGCCCTTGAAACTCAAGATCCCTCAGAGAGTTTTGTGTGTGTGTGTGTGTGTGTGTGTGTGTGTGTGTAGGGGCGAATTTGGGAACGGGCTAATTAGAGGGCTTACAATATCTCAGTGTTCACCGTGTTTACCTCAAAATCCAAGTCAGAGTCACCTCCTGGTGTGGGATTATCGAATTTGTGAGGGAACTCTTCGTTTTTGCAGTTCACTACGTCTAGTGCAAACGTTGGCGATTTGGCGCCATGTAAGGAGCGCTGCTTGAAAACAAAAAGATGTGTTGGCCATTAAATTGTATAGTTTACATGATTTACATTGTGTACTCTTTTGGGGATTTGGTTTTGTACTCTTCGTCATATAAATCAATAAACCGACTTTTTAATGTAATATTTAAAAGTGATTTATATCAATCGACGCAAAAAAAACGGGCTTTCGAATGGTTGTTGTTCATCATGTGCACTACCACACGATTATTGGGAAAATCAATGAGCTATGAGCAAAAGTTTGCATTTCGGACCCATGAGCACGCCTTCTTTGAGCGGTTGTTTCACTGCGTGCGCGACCGTTAATTTTGAATTTTTTTACATCAATCGACGCAGAATGAAACGGGCTTTCACGTGGTTGTTGTCTCCAGATGCACCACCCCGCGGATATTGAGAAAATCGCAATAAACCGCTAAAATTGGCATTTGCCAAATTTTCAAAAGAGTATTCTAAAACGTGCGACCACAAACTTTTCTACATATTAATAGCTTATTCGACGCAGAATTTCATGAGGATTCTAAAAATGAGCTCAGTTTTCCGATCCGCCGCTTCAAAGAAGTTTCATAAGCCAAAAACTGATGTCACCACCAAAAAACGCAAATATGCACATTTCTCACCACATATTGCGAAAATCGGAAAACCAAGTTGATTTTCGTGATCAGCGTCAAAAGATGGTCTAGGTAGCCAAGTTTCAGCCAAATCGAAGCAATTCGGGGCAAAATGTCCGCCATTGGCTCCCAATGTCTGGTTCTTAGAAAAAGCGTGTCTTAATTCGTGGATTAATTCGTGGATTACAAATAACTTAAAATGCTCACCTTAAACTTTTCTGAGGCCTCTAGAAAAATTGGCGACAACATTTGACTGAACTTACACCAATCGGCGTAAAAATTCACTAAGACGACATCAGCATCGCCTAAAATAAACCATTTAACAAAGAAAGAAATGCTATCTTATGCCACAAAAAGCATACCAATAACAGTGTCGAAATTTTCCTGCGTAAGTTGTACCACTTCACCAACGCATAAATTCTGAGAACACAATAAAATAAGAGTCTAAAAACAATAATTGTTAATTTCATTCCTGAGCAAAAACCCTAAAAATAAAAAAAATAAATCAAGCAAACCAAAACTAAAATTGCAGTCCCAAATCGCCTAAGAACAGAGCGAGTCGAATCCATTTTAACGGATTCTATAAAAAAATTCCAAACCTACACACGCTTTATTTAGAAGCAATACTGTACTTTTGCACAAAAGAAACATACCGCCATTATTGCACAACTTTTGCTGCTAAAAACAGTTGACAATCTCATGATTGTGACACTCACCCATTCGATGCAAACGCATAGAAATTGCGTTGCGAATAAGACTGTTTTTCTGTCAATTTTTTACTGCATTTATTACATTAAATCAAATGCAGTTGTAGTTTGTTTCTGTGCATGCCGTCAAGGACACGTATGATAACTCGCATATGCGAACGCCGCGCCATGTCAAGTGCAAGCACAGAATTGTCGGTGAAACGCATTTTCCCATTCCAAACGTTGTTCCGTTGCCTACAGTAAGTGCTCGCTGCGTCAAATTCGTTTCTTTGACAATTCATCAGACCTTGGTGATGAAGTGGCGTGCCACCGAACCAATTGAATGTCCCTTGCTCTTGTCCCCCACTGGAGTTGCTCAACCGACGATTTGGAATGGGCGCAGTTCTGCACTCCAAGGACAGGATTGCTGTTAAGCCGTTACAGATACATATGCACATGGTGTTGTGCTAGCAGCTGGCAAGCGATGTTGGCTGGCTGTTCGTTTGCGTCTGCATCCGTGGCAATCTCACATATCGTGCACTTCTCTTTTAATTGCTCGTCATCTATTTTCTTCTACCAAAACCGAGTACCTGCATGTAGAACAGGATCCATCATGTGTGCTTCCACAGTTTAGTGCGCTCCTCGTGATCGTTATCACCGCGATTTGAATCGTACATACTTCGATCTTTCAGTTTCCTATTTGAATCGTGTGTGCGCGTGTTCTCGCGTCTGGTCAGACGCAGGCGATCTCCGACAGGAAGCTGGCTCGCACGCGGAACTCCTCGACGGAGACGAACGCCTTCTTCTGCTCGTCGTAGAGCGCGAGCGCGCGCTGCGTGTCGCCCTCCAGGTTGTGGTCGCCGTAGAGGACGAGGCGGCCGCCGCAGCTGAGCAGACGGACGACGAGCTCGGGCGGCTTCAGACCCTCGGACGCGCCGTCCCACATGGCCGTGGTCACGGGCGACCAGGCGGCCTGCACTTCGCCCGCCGCGGCCACGTCGAGCGTCCGACAGCGGAGCTCGTGTACAGGAGTGCTCGTCTCCTGGTTGAAGGGCGCGCAGAAGAGCAGCGTCGTCGAGCTGCCTGGCAGGAAGGCGACCGACGAGACCATGGCCACGCTGTCCTCGCTGAAATTGGGCAGTCGCGGCAGGCAATTGTAAACTTTCGCGGGCAATTCGTACTGCAGCGAACGTACGCGTCTCGGTGCTCAACCTTGATGGACGGCAGCGTCGCCCACTCGCCCGTGTTCAGGTCTAGACTCTGTACCAAGAGTTCCTCCTCAAAGGGCGCGGCGGCGACGGCGGCGCGTCTCGGACGTTCCGCGAACTGGGGCTGGGCTGGCTCCGGCGGCGCCAGCCCCGTGACGTAAAGGTAGCGGCCGTCGTCGCTCGACACGGCCGAGCCTCCGTAGACGGCTGAACGATTCTTTCAAGCGTTTGCTAGCCCTGAATCCGACACAAATGGCTTTTTCTCACCTCGCGGCATCGGCTTCTCCACCTCCGCCCAGGCGTTCGACTCGAAGTCGTAGAACTGGCACGCGCGGCTCGCCGTCTTCTTCTCGTCACCAACCGTCCCTCCGCATGTGTACAGACGGCTACCTAAAATTTGCGTATGCGGGTGCCACGGCAGTCTGTTAGACGTCACTTCGAGTGCGAAAACTACGCCAGCACCGGCCATCGCGTGCGCCTGCATGACGAGCGCTTTGGCGATGGGCGGCGCCGCCTCGCTGACATCCGTGCCGTCGCCGGCTCCGTGCAGTTCGGCCGTGCGAATGGGGCGGTCGCGGTCCGTGAACTTCTGGAAACCGCCGCTGACGAGCAGTCGGCCCTCGTGCACGCCCAGCGCGTGCAGCGCGCGCTTCGTCGCCAACTCGGTGTCTCGGAGCCGCGACGCGCCCGAATCCAGCTCGAACTCGAAGATCGTGCCCACCGACTCGTCGCCCGTAACACCCACTCCGCCCACGACCAAGATCTTCGCTGAACGACGGCACTGCACATACATACTACCAATTGCAATGCCGCGCTGGGGCTGACGCCACGGATTCGCCAAGACTACAGAAAAAATGAAAAATGAAAATGAAATTAAATAAAAAATGAATGAAAATGAAAGCCAAATGAAATTTAATTCAGCATTTATAAACCAACACGACGGCTTCTTGGGCGGCGTTCGGTTGACTCTGCAGCTCGTAGTGACCTGCAGAAGGGCCATCAGCACGACGCAGCTCAGCAGTCGGCTTGTCATTGTCACGAGCACGTTCTAACAAACGGAACTTTCAAGCCAGCTAAAAGCGGGGAAATCGGCCCAATGTTTTGACTGACTGAAGTTACGCGGGGCGAGTCGGGGAGGGGGGGGGCGTTATTATCAGTCGTAATCCGTCGACTTTGCGCACGAGCGCTATTCAGGCGACAAGCTTTGCGGCTGGTACATACGTGAGTCGCGAGCAAAAATGAACAACGCACCAAATATGAAAGTCACACGTTGGCTTGGACCATGGTCCGTCGTCGGAAAAAGTTGCGGCACTGCCCTGGCACTTGAGTATTCACGGACGCAAGGCCGACAGCCCGCGATTCACACTGCAGCAAAGACAGAGCAAATGCAGAGGTTTTATGTCAACTAATGTAGTGTGTCCCGCATCGCACAAGCACTTCCTCTTCACATTCCCCCCATAGTCAGAAAATCACTACAACGCACCCCTGTTGGTTTAGTCGATGAAGATAGTGCTACCAACATACGATGTCGAATACTACATAGTATTAGGTTAGTCAGTGTACCTCACCTCAACTACACATACCGGCATACGCTAGTTCACAACTACCTCAAGGTAGTTTCCGCTTTCTCCCGAAATCCACATCAGTTTGTTCACTTCGAGTAATGCTGCTGCAACTGTAGCCGGACAATAACATATGTATTTTGCATAACTAGCCGCTTCAACTCAGGACTCCTGCTTGCAAAGTGCTCCAAAGTGGTTCAACATCAATTTGCCTCATGAAATAAAATATGTTGAGAATACTCAGTTGTACAATGGTGAAGCACTGCAAATGAAACGACAAAGTGTCAATCAACGCATTTGCACGAATGCTAAAGAATTGCTTGTAACAGCCACTCTGTTTTAAATAAATTTCATATCAACACACCCGCAATGTAAATTGGAGACATGCGCTGAGACTCATTTGCAGAAGTTTTTTTTAATTTTCGTATTACAGTCTCTGTGGTATGCTATGTGGGGGGGGGAGAATCGGTTCTTCGGTGTGTCTGTTTGAATGTGTTTTATGTCCAAAAACGTTTTGCTCTCGCCACCTGACGCAAACAATCCGAAGAAACATGCACAAAACGCGCACACAAGAAAGACAGTGAACCGATGCAGGGGGGGGGGGAATGGGAGAGCCCGAAAATAGTTTACCCTGTCCATGTCCATGTGCATGCGTGTGCGTGCACGTGTCCATGTCAATGTGCGCGTGCGTGCGTGCGTGCGTGCGTGCGTGCGTGCGTGCGTGCGTGCGTGCGTGCGTGCACGTGCGTGTAATACAAGTTTTTTATAGCATAAACACGTGCAAAACAAAAAAAGTTATAAGCAAATAAGTTACAAGTATTTTTATGGCAGAGGTTTGATCCCAGGACCTCCAGAAAAGTAACGGACATCATACAGAATACAGGAAAACAGTTTACCTTTTTTGTTGTAACGCTTCATTAATGCGTCATTACCTCTCCAGTCATTACATTCGATAGTAAATATTTGGCACTATACCATCTTTAGCAGACACCATAAATCCCATATTTAGTGGCGGCAGGCTAATTGTTTTAATAAGCCCTTCAGAGCCAGCTACTAATAATTGGCTTTTTTTGTAATCTGCATGGTTGCTCACATGTGTTCATGCATCGTGATCTGCAGGCGCAGTGCTGCAGCTTCCCGATTGGTTTGTGCACGCGCCGCCCACTACTCGGTAGGCTGCTATAAATAATTGAACCGCTCAACATTTGAGCGCCATTGCGAAACTAAATAATACATTTCTTCTGAAGCTCCTTGACCGCTCTATAGAACTCGTCGAAATTTGTGAATGGCCTCTCTTCCACTTTGAGCGACTTGCCAAAGTGGCGCTCTCATCCTGCCTGCTTGTGGAAGGCCTTTGGACCTGCTCTAAGCTAGGATCGCTGTCCGACGTTTCCGATTCCCTTCCGGCGCGCCGTGGGCGGGCGTTTTTCGGCGGGCTTGGGCTTGAGTCTTCCTTACGTCGTTTTTTTGGCAAAACACAATTGTTGCGTCCGTGTCCGCTGCGTCCGAAACCTAAGCGAAACCTAAGCCTAAGCGAAGCATAAGCCTAAGCCAAATCAAAGCCTAAGCATAAGCCTAAGCCAAATCAAAGCCTAAGCATAAGCCTAAGCAAAGTCTGGACTAAGCCTATGCAAAGCCTAAAATTAAGAAAGTGTTCGTGCGTGCGTGCGTGCGTGCGTGCGTGCGTGCGTGCGTGCGTGCGTGCGTGCGTGCGTGCGTGCGTGCGTGCGTGCGTGCGTGCGTGCGTGCGTGCGTGCGTGCGTCCGTGCGTGTGTGCGTGCGCGTGCGTGCGTGCGTGCGTGCGTGCGTGCATGCGTGTGTGCGTGCATGCCCGTGCATGCGTGCGTGCATGCCCGTGCGTGCGTGCGTGCGTGCGTGCGTGCGTGCGTGCGTGCGTGCGTGCGTTCGTGCGTGCTTGCGTGCGTGCGCGTGCGCGTGTCCATGTCCATGTGCGTGCGTGCGCGTGTCCATGTGCATGTGCATGTGCGTGCGCGTGCGTGCGTGCGTTCGTGCGTGCTTGCGTGCGTGCGCGTGCGCGTGTCCATGTCCATGTGCGTGCGTGCGCGTGTCCATGTCCATGTGCATGTGCGTGCGTGCGTGCGTGCGTGCGTGTGTGCGTGCGTGCGTGCGTGCGTGCGTGCGTGCGTGCGTGCGTGCGTGCGTGCGTGCGTGTGGGCGCGCGCGCGCGTGCGTGCGTGCGTGCGTGCATGTGCGTGTAATACAAGTTTTTATAAGCGTTAACACCTTTAAAACAAAGTAAAAAATAGTAAAAAGTTCGAAGTTTTTATAGCATAAACACGTGTAAAACAAAAAAGTTTATAAACAAAAAAGAGTGTTTTTATGGCAGAGGTTTGATCCCAGGACCTCCAGAAAAGTAACGGACATCATAACCACTACACCATTGACCCGTACGAACTACTTTCTAAACACTTCTGATAAGTCAGAAGCACGCATAAAATGTGCTGTATTGTCATATAATTTATTTATATTTGCATAACGCATGGATTACGATAGCTTCAGTAGTGCCACTTTTATTTTGATGGTAAAATGTGCCAAGCCAGCTTCATACAAAATTTCTGCTCAAGCTCAATCCATCCAGCAGAACTCTGTGCTGCATTGCAGACAGAACCCACAAACAGTCACACTACTGTAAAAAAGGATAATGCTATATCTCGTGATTACAATATCGCATTGAAAAACGGATCTGCTATTCGTGATCAGCACAATCGATTACATATGTCCCAAGCAGATTTAAGACTGAATTCTCAAATTCGATCAAACGCAATTTGTATGTTCAATATGTCATACCTGGCGATTACGGTATCGCATTGGAAAACGGATGTGATATTCGTGATCAGCACGGTCGATTACATATATCCCAAGCAGAATTGACACTGAATTCTCAAATTCGATTAAACACGTATGCAAAATTTGCATAACTCACGGATTACGGTAGCTATCGCAAATCCGGCCCTTAAATGACGGTGAAGTTTCCCACGGAAGCTTCATACAAAATTTCAGCTCAATCCATCCAGCACAACTGTCTGCGCTGCGTTGCACACAGACAGACAGACAGACATTGTGCTTTAGTAATACTAGCCGCTTCGAACTCAGGACTCCTGCTTGCAAAGTGGTCCAAAGTGGTTCAACATCAATTTGTCTCATGAAACAAAATAATGTTGAGAATACTCAGTTGTACAATGATAAATCACTGCAATGATGAAACTGCAAAGTGTAGGAATGCAGGTCAACCAAAGCCAATGCATGTCAACCAACGCATTTGCATGAATACTACAGAATTGCTTGTAACACCCACTCTGTTTTAAATATTTCATATCAACACACCCACGAGGTACAGTGGAGACGCGCTGAGACTCGTTTGCAGAAGTTTTGTTTTTATTTTCTGTGGTGATGCTACATATGTGGCAGGGGAGGATAGAGCATAGGCTTTTTGGCGTGTCTGTTTGTATGTGCTGTATGTTCAAAAACGTTTTGCTCTCGCAACCCAACACGAACAATCCGAAACACGCACAAAACGCGCACACAAAGAAGACCATGAACCGATGCAAGGGGGGGGGGGGAGGGGGGCTGGAGAGAATGGGAGAGCCCGAAAATAGTTTATCGCCCAGAGGCCCCCAAAGGTCGAGTAGCTCAATGATTAATGGGTGGTTTGGGGGCGAGAATAGGCAGAGATTGTTGCTATATCTGAGAAACCTTTCCTCTCTTTTGTCGTTTGTCATTCATCATAAAAAACCTGCTCAGAAGTAATTCAGTATCAATATTTTCATGTTCTCAGTAGTGACTCATCATCAATACAATGTATCATAAAATCATGCTGTAAATATGTGTTCATGCTCATGTTCATGCACATATGTTCATGCACCTTGATCTGCAGGCGCAAAGCCTTTGGACCTGGTCTGAAGCTAGGATGGCGGTCCGACGCTTCCGATTCCATTCCAGCGCGCCGTGGGCGGGCGGTTTTCGGCGGGATGGGCTTGTGTCTTCCTTACGTGGTCTTTTTTTGGCAAAGTACAATTGTTGCGTCCGCGTCCGCAGCGTCCGAAACCTAAGTGAAGCCTAAGCCTAAGCGAAGCAAAGCATAAGCCTAAGCCAAATCAAAGCCAAAACATAAGCCTAAGCAAAGTCTGGACTAAGCCTAAGCAAAGCCTAAAATTAAGAAAGTTTTCATTGGACGCAGCAGCAGACGCGGACTGATGCATCAATTGTTTTCAGCCGTTTTTTTCGGGGAATTCCAAGTTCATTGGGCCATTGGACCCTGCGAAACGCACCACAATATTTCATTTATTACGTTTAATGCGTTGATGATCAGTGCTCAACGCCAAGAAAAACTAAAACAACGCACCACTAAAACGCTAACACATACACGCGCATGCGTGCGTGCGCCCACTCGCGAGTCCGTGCGTGCGTGCGTGCGTGCATGCGTGCGTGCGTGCGTGCGTGCGTGTGCGTGTGCGTGCGTGTGTGTGCGTGCGTGCGTGCGTGCGTGCGTGCGTGCGCGTGTCCTTGTCCATATGCGTGTGCGTGCGTGCGTGCGTGCTTGCGTGCGTGCGTGCGTGCGTGCGTGCGTGCGTGCATGCGTGCATGTGCGTGTGATCCCAGTTTTTACAGCATTAACACCTGTAAAACAAAGTAAAAAATAATAAAAAGTTCAAAGTTTTATAGCATAAACACGTGCAATACGAAAAAGTTATAAACAAAAAGTTACAAGTACTCTTATGGCAGAGGTTTAAATCCCAGGAGCTCCCAGAAAAGTAACGGACATCATAGGCACTACACCATTGATCTGTTCAGAACTGTTTTCTAAACACTTCTGGTAAGTCAGAAGCACGCATAAAATGTGCTGTATTATCATATAATTTATTTATATTGGCATAACGCATGGATTACGATAGCTTCAGTAGTGCCACTCTTATTTTGATGGTAAAATGTGCCAGGCAAGCTTCATACAAAATTTCAGCTGGGCTCAATCCATCCAGCAGAACTGCAGACAGAACCCACAAACAGTCATACTACTGTAGAAAAGGATAATGCTATATCTTGTCATTACTGTAGCAAATTGGAAAACAAATGCCAGATTCGTGATCACCACATCAATTGCATCTATCCCAGGCAGATTTGACACTAAATTCTCAAATTCGATCAAACGCAATTTGCATATTCAATGCGTCGTATCTCGCGATTACGGTATCGCACTGGAAAACGGATGTGATATTCGTGATCAGCACGGTCGATTACATATATCCCAAGCAGAATTGACACTGAATTCTCAAATTCAATCAAACACGTATGCGCAATTTGCATAATTCACGAATTACGGTTGCTATCGCAA
>JASAMY010002415.1:0-46713 GCA_030248085.1 Paralinhomoeus sp. GSCO2_6
CACACACACACATACCGTAAACCCTATAATTAGCACCCCCCGGGGGCAAATTTTTTCGTTCGAGCTCTAGGAGGGTGTATAATTATAGGGGGGGCTAATTATAAGGGGGGGCTTATAAACTGGAAGTGTGGATGAGTGGGAAGATGTGTGGGGAAACAGGCGCGTGGAGGCGATTTTTAACGGAAAAGGCGCTGTGCACACACGTTGGTACACTCTCACACTCTCACACAGTCTCACATACACATACGTGTACATAAACACACATACGCGACCATACATACACCCAGACATGGAAACATGTGCCTTTCAGACGATGGTACCATTTAGGGAGGGGGGGTGTAATTATAGGGGGGGGCTTATTAACTCAAAGTGGTCTTGGGAGGGTGTATTATTATAGGAGGGGGGCTAATTATAGGGGGGGCTAATTATAGGGTTTGCGGTAGTACATGTAGGTAATTGTGCATGCAATCCGATTTAGAACGCTACGTGCAATGGAGTTTTTGTGGACAAACTAAATCATCTTATTCTTGGTAGCCTGCTAAGGTTGGCTGCCGTGCTAGATGTAATTAGGCAAATGAATGGCTGGTTTGATTGTAATTGTCTATGTTAATCTGTGTTTACAAACGCACGCATCTCCGTGTTTCTTGATCGAATGTTTCGGATTGTCTATTCTGCAGAAGGTGTCCCTTGCGCCTGGCTGTGCGAGGGTGGGCATCGCGGCTCACGAGATCGGCCACGCGCTCGGCTTCTTCCACGAGCAGTCGAGGCCCGACCAAGACCGACACGTTGACGTCAAGTACGATAACATCCACGCTCACCGGTGGGAAATTACTAGGGAAGGCTTACGCTCAAGCTTTCAGTAGTGCCTACTTTTTTTTTGTACAAGGTAAGGCAGTCGACATACATACAGGCTTTGACATACATACAGACATACATACATCGACATACATACGTACATACAGGCTACATACTTAGACTTGAACACTTGCACAAATGCTTGATTAATAAACAAAGGCCTGTATAAGGAGCGTGTGGTCCGCAGCGTTTTGAAGCAAGCCTTGGTCGACCTAGAACTTCATCACATGCGCGTACAGCTCGATGTACAGTACAACCACCAACAGCAGCTCAACCAACACCACCACCCCGCGTGCGTAGGGAGTGTCTTGTAGTTGTACATGATGTGCGCGTGGCACATGTCGTTTGCACATAGCGTACCTACACATACACATAGGTGGTACATACATAGATAAGTACGTAGATAAGTCATAGCCTTCAGGTGGGAGTACTTTTTGCCGAAGAAGCAGTACGAAGTCGACGACTATTGGCACGACTATGACTATGGAAGCGTGATGCACTATGGGCCGTTCACGTTGGCCAAGAGAAAGTCGGAGGCGACAATTAGAACGCTGGACAGCGGCTTTCAGGACACCATTGGGCAAAGGGAGAAGCCGTCATTTGTCGACTTTGCACAGGTGCTTTCTTCGTTGCTTTCTAATACACGTACATACAGGGTGTATCAAAACTATATGCACCCTCCCTAGGGAAATGCTGATTGGACGGATTTAGCTGAAATTCAACGTAGATGTAGCCCCGACAAAAATACTTGACAACTTAAATTTCATTCATCTCAAACAACCGAGCGTCAAGATATGAGCAATCATCTAAGGTACAGTGAAAAATCTTGTCAGTAAAGATTTCGACTTGCTGACACCACTTCATCCGTTTCTTGACGAATCAGCAGCGGTTGGCCGACGTCGGGTCGGTCTGTGATGGCCACGTCATGCAGCTCTCTGTCCCAGTGTTTGGTGACCCATCGTTCTGATCGCTTCAGCTTCTGAGCTACCCATTTTTAGGTGATGAACTGTGCACCTGCGTCGCTTGCCGTTCAGAAAGACACTGCAGCCGCTTCATCGACGAGACGCACTTGTTGTCGTTGACCTTTCGTAAGCGCGACATGGACCTAGACACTCGTTTAAAACAGTTGTTTACCATTCAACGCGAAATTGTTGCCATAAAACACGCAGTAATGTTTTTACAGCATAACTTCACTGTACCTTAGATGACTGCCCATCTCGACGCTCCGTTGTTCAATTTGAATGAAATTTAATTTGGTCATGTATTTTTGTTTGGCCTACATCTATGTTGAATTTCAGCTCAAAAGATCTCTCTGTCTGCACTGCACTGACTGGCTGCATTTTTGTCACTGTTCTGTCGAAGGTGCAACCTAGATACATACCAACAGATCTGTTGATTATTTAAAAAAAAAACTAGTTTTAGATTAATTCTCTCTACTGCTCCAACCGGTGTCCCGTGCCCCTTCCATGCAAGTATGGAGGCTACACAAACCCCAACGACTGCAACGTTTGCCAGTGCCCAGAAGGACTTGGTATGGAAAGCCCACACTTCATAATTTGGTAAAACCTTTAACAAACAAAACGAAACTTTTGAGGAACCCAAAATATAATTCAGCAAGAGCGGTGCTCAATTGCCTGTCTATTGCATTTATTGTAGGCAAATAAAAAACATTGTATTTGTTTTAGGTATTTTAATCTTGAGCAAAACTCTACACGAATCAATTTATACTTGCACTGTGCATGTTGTTGTTGCGCGCATGATTCTGGGTTCGATTCATGATGAATTCACTAAAATCGAGTGCTTCTCTATCAATGGATTTTCTCGTGCTGTCACTGTCCTAGCTTGTAGATGGCCTTCTTTCGAATGTCTTTGGCTAATATGTGGTTCTAGACAGGAAGGCGTCATGGAGATGGGCATTGCTATAATGCATACAGGTTTCTTAGTGTGCCACATTTTTTTTTGAAATAACTCGAGCAAGCGATAAGCTTTACATTTTAACCGTCCGTGTGTAGAAAACGCTTTAAGGTTTTGTTGACAATTAGCTCCATGTGTGAGACACTAGTGAGAGTCCGTTGTGAAACGAGCTCGTGGCGCCCGTTTCAATGTAGACTCATGTTTCTAGTCATTTCAGTGGAGTTGGGCGTTTGTGTTCGCTAATGGCAGTGTTACGTACTCTATTCTCTGGGATAAACACGAACCAGCGGGTGCGCAGCGGGCGTGTCTCACCATAGAAAAGGTCAGTGGTTGGAGGTGTAGAGATGGTGAGAGGGGAGCGCACGCTTCCGCTTGCTCAAGGCACAAGGCACAAGGTATGCCCATGTGGGAACGTTCGCTATTGCGCGCCATACCCTGCATTGCAACCCCTTCTGCTTCAGCGCGCCTCAGTCTTGCATCGCTCAGCTATTCGTACTCTACGTTTCGAAAGAGCCATAATCTACAGTTTTCATTTTTACGAAAATCCCTTGCAGTGTTTTGAGTGCGAGTCAGTAATTTAACGTCTGTCCAGGCGCCCAACTCAACTACATATGGCGGTCCATATTCAAACTGACGCCACGCTCTCGATTCACAAGACAACGATTCTCGCGGTCAACAAAAGTGTTGCCTACCTTCTGTTAAAATTCCAAGTGGATGGCTTGCTGCTTTCTCGAGTTACTCAAAAACAAAATGTGGCACTCTAAAAGAATCTTGTATATTGGACATTGATGGCCTCGTAGCGTTGCCCTTAATCGTTCAATATGTACATGTTGTTGATTTGGCCATAATTTTTTTAAGCTACGGTATGTGCGCTTCCTCGTGTGTACGTCCACGTGCATGCTCAATAACTGACTTTCGTCCGCTCAGCTACGAATACGTGTGCATGTGTGCTTGGCGCTTCACTCAACTACGCTTCACAACTACCCAGGTGGTAAACTGTGCGACGGACCGCAGCAAAGCGCTGCCAGTTTCGGCGGCCTTATCTATGCATCTGATTACAAACAGCATATTGAGTCACCGCGGTATCCCAATCCGTTTACAAAAGGTGACGAATGTCATTGGATCATAGTGTCAACAAGACAGAGCCAGGTGGGCTTTGAAAGTGGCCATACCTATGTACTTTGGAACTTGAAATGAAAAGTTTCTTGTAAATTGAAGTTACGAAAGTTATTGAAAAGTTAGACTAACTTTAACTGGAGTTTTCAAGGTTCAAATAACTTGAGCTAACTTTAACTTGAGTTAGACACTGAGTTAGTTCAAATAACTTGAGTACCGTAACTAACGTTAACTTTTACAAACTATAAAAGTTATGGTAAATTTGTGTCTACCGCGCGCACTGAGCTGCATCTGAAAGAAATCCTGCCCAATTTGTGTGGTGTTGTTTCTCGTGTCCACGTAACCAGTTGCCATGCTACCTATGGCTAACATGAACAACGAAGAATGACGTGTAAAAGTCACTCTTCACCATATTCTCGTGGTCGTGTTCTTTCAGTCAGGAGTCACTACATTAATGCGCACGCGCGAATTAACATAATTAACGTGATTTGGCAGCATACAGCGCGCGTTTAAAAATCTTTTGGTTGGTGGAGCTAACTTCAACAACTTAAAGTTAAAGGTAAGTTGCCGTAAACCGTATACCGTAAATCCTCCAATAGAAGCCCCTCCAATAGTGCCCCGGGTGCAAGTCAATTTTAAACTCGCGCCAAAATTAAATTTTGAATGCTACCCAGTTGCATTAAAAGTGCATGCACGGTGTGTAATCATGTGTGCAATACACGTATTTTAATTAAACTTTTAAATTCCGGCTACCTGTGTGCATTTTTAGGCATTTTAATGATAAAGTTTGCTGCAAAATTGCTCAAAAATCTGACGAAGTTAATGGTGCCCCCTCTTGAGAGACATTGAAACAATAGTGCCCCGGGGGCACTATTGAAGGATTTACGGTTTTAACCCCCCCCCCCCCTATAATCAGATCCTCAATAATTATATACGCACCCTCCAAAAGTCCACTTTGAGTTTATTAGCCCCCCCCCCCTACCTATATCATTACACCCACTCCCTACAAGTCTCTCTAAAAGTCACATAAAGGCACATGGTCGCGTGCGTGTACGTATGTACATGTATCATGTATGTGTATTGTGAGACTGTGTGAGAGTGTGCTAGAGTGTACCAACGTATGTGCGCAGCTTTTTTTTTCTTTAAAAATCGCCTGCACGCGTATTTTCGACAACAAAGCTCTCTACACATCGACCCTTCCAGTTTATTACCCCCCCCCCCAATAATTAACCCCCCTATAATTGTACACCCTCCTGTGACTGAAACAAAATAATTAGCCCCCGTGGGCTAATTATAGGGTTTACGGTAACTTGTGACTTGTTTTTTTTTTTAAATCAAGGGTCAAGTTAACTAACTTAACCTACCGTAAATCCTCCAATAGACTCTCCCCTCTCCAATAGTGCCTCGTTCCAATGGTGCCCTCAGGGAGTAAGGGGTATTACAACAATGCAAATAATATGCGAATACATTCACCCAAATACAATAATTCAAATAAAATGATAAAATAATAATAAAAATAAATCAAAGCCGCGAGAAATCGATTCGATGGTAGTAGGTGGATGATAGCAGTCGGCTGATGGTGGTAGTCTGCACCGTTCTCCTTGCACCTGAACATTCTAACACGAAAGACACAGAACGAAGACAAAAAACGTAAATTGTAGAATTAAAATAAATTTTGCGAAAATTAGACGACCCTAGGTGTTTCGGCCCTTCTCACTGGACACCTGAGCTGGCAGGGCCTCGTCAGCAGTGACCAGCTAAAACTACCTAGTTGCTACCTACTTAAGAGGGCGTCCATGGCAAAATCGACCACGGATTTAAATAAAAAAATAGATTTCCTTTAAATTGTGACCAAAAGGTACCCCCATAGGCACTGTGTGGCATGCCACATTTTGTTTGGCTCAAAGCCGTTTTAAGTCTAAAATATAATTTTTTTAAGTTTGCATCGAAAATTCGGAGCCTTGGACGCGCCCCCATTCTTTGGCCCATTTCTCACGTTTGCTCACCGGAATCGGAGGTTCCCATATGTGCCTACATAGTAGACACCTGCCACTTGGTGGTAGCACGTGCATTCGCCATTACGTCCACCCAGCTGGCGGCAGGCGGAGTGCAAAATGGCGAAGGAACAAAAGGTCGAAAATTTGCCTGCGCACGATGGATTTTTGAGCTTTATGTCTCATTCGATAGCGTATGAATGGGCCTATCTGGGATCCAAAATTTATGCCTGGCATTCAATCTGCGCAAGAGTTATGGCCGAAAAACCTCATTTTCAGCCATTTTTTCGTGGTTTTTCGCCATTAACTTCCCTAAAATCAGCAGCAGGTTTTCCAATTTACGTCTGTGTTGTGTCTCCATGGGCCCCTACATGTATCGAGCCTCGCTGGAAATTGACAATTCTCATGAATTTTTAAAGATTTAGTGCAATTGTGAATTGCAGTTTCACATGCCATCTCACAGGTGTTGCATAGGCAACATGAGTAATTTGGGACCGTTGAAGAGCAGCAAATACACGCTCACAGACCCTATTGTACACAGCAAAGCTTGTACGTGTATACACGAATACAGTGACAAACCATGGGGTTCAAGGTAAGGATGCAGTGTTGAGTGGGCATGGTTGTAACAATTGCTCCTTAATACATGGAGTTCACCACTCCACATACGTAAAGGCGGGTCCAAAGCATGTCACAGCACTGTCGCAAGGCAAGGCCTGTGCTTAAAGAACACATTTAAGAAATAGTGTTTTCAATTGGAATTTTTGTAGAAAAAGAAACGTTGTCAAATTTGTCCAAAAATGTTTGGTGTGTCAAACCATATAAACCTATTCAGTGACAGATGAGAGAATGCTTCCACATCACAAAAGGTCCCTGAAAAAAATTAATACAGCAACTTTTGGGAAATACTGCATAATTTAAAAATTTAATTCGAACATTTTGGCTAAGGCACTGGGCCGAATACCCTAGGCAACCTCCCTGAGGTTAAGGCATTCGATTCTCACTACTGCACAACTTGTGCGTTTTTTTTTCGCTGGGATAGTGTTCCAACATTCTCAAAAAGTGAATGACTTTTAACCAAGCTTGACTGCAGCACGTCCAAACTCAATACAGCGACTACATATAGGCTCTTCATTCAGTGCAAAATACCATTAATTCTCCAATTAGCCATTTGGTACGTATAGCTCGATATTTCGTTTGGGTTGTATGCAGGTGGAGGCCGGAATTGAAGGGTGTAACAAATTGACACACTAGGAGGTAGGGAGGGAATTGTTTAATTTATTCTAGAAGGGGCTAGTTCAACTGGAGCTGGGGCGCTAATAAACTGAGAGGCCTTCAGAGTGGGGGGGGGCTAATTAGAGAGTCTGCGGTATGTACTTGATGAGCTACAACGTTTGCAATGTTGCTTGATGCTGCTTGTTTGCATCTACATTGCATAGTGCGCTTTTAGTGTACTTAGAATGTACCATGGAATTTGTCGGCTGCGTGTCGCGTATTTGGACGCTGCCCAAACGTACAGCTAAAGGACAATAGTGCACTATGTGTAGATTGTCAGTTTAAGCGCTGACCGCTTTGGAAACGCTGACACTGGACCCTTAGTTTTGTTCTGGCATATAATTATGGCGAGACTCTTAAGTTACAAAAATGTTTAAAAATGCATGAGAATTGTCAATTTTCAGCGAGGCTCGATACATGTAGGGGGCCCATAGAGACACAACGCAGATGTAAATTGGAAAGCCTGCTACTGATTTTAGGGAAGTTAATGGCGTAAAACCACGAAAAAATGGCTAAAAATGAGGTTTTTCGGCCATAACTCTTGCGCAGATTGAATGCCAGGCATAAATTTTGGATCCCAGATAGGTCCATTCATACGCTATCGAATGAGACATAAAGCTCAAAAATCCATCGTGCGCAGGCAAATTTTCGGCCTTTTGTTCCTTCGCCATTTTGCACTCCGCCTGCCGCCAGCTGGGTGGACGTAATGGCGAATGCACGTGCTACCACCAAGTGGCAGGTGTCTACTATGTAGGCACATATGGGAACCTCCGATTCCGGTGAGCAAACGTGAGAAATGGGCCAAAGAATGGGGGCGCGTCCAAGGCTCCGAATTTTCGATGCAAACGTAAAAAAATTATATTTTAGACTTAAAACGGCTTTGAGCCAAACGAAATATGGCATGCCACACAGTACCTATGGGGGTACCTTTTGGGCACAATTTAAAGGAAATCTATTTTTTTATTTAAATCCGTGGTCGATTTTGCCATGGACGCCCTCTTAAAAATTACCCACACGCATAGGTAATGTTTTAAATTTAAAATTGCAACTAAACAAAAGAACTAAACAAAACTTAACTTGGCGACGCTGTTGTCGTTGGTGTTATCGGACGAACCGCCGGTCGCCATCCTGGCTCGCTTTGGGGCGACTTGACTGGGTTGAGCCCCCCCCCTCCAATAGTGCCCCCTAAGGGGTATGTTGTGCCATGTGCCTTTTATGGGCAAAAATATAGTCGTAGGTACATTTATATCGTGTATGCACACTACTACTGCCAATAATAGTGCGTTTTAGCAACTATGAACGGTAAATCGCAATTCATTCATCGCAAAATCGCAAATCAAATTTTGCTAGTCAAAAGCACCGAAAAATCGGCAATTTTGACAGCGAAATTAGCATTGCCATTCAATTCATTGGAATAATAGAAGCCCCCCAATAGTGCCTTCGAGTACGGAGAAGTTGAAAAATAGTGCCCGGTGGCACTATTGTTTATTAACGGTAACTTGTCTCAAAATGTTTAACAAGAAAATGACTAAACTTGAACTTGAATAAATTTTGTAACAAGTTCCGAAGTATGAAAGTGGCCGGTGTGTTTTTGTCTATTGCTCTTTTATTTGTACTAGCCGCTTCAACTCAGGACTCCTGCTTGCAAAGTGCTCCAAAGTGGTTCAACATCAATTTGTCTCATGAAATAAAATAATGTTGAGAATACTCAGTTGTACAATGATGAATCACTGCAATGATGAAACTGCAAAGTGTTGGAATGCAGGTCAACCAAAGCCAATGCATGTCAACCAACGCATTTGCATGAATACTACAGAACTGCTTGTAACACCCACTCTGTTTTAAATAAATTTTATATCAACACACCCACGACGTAAATTGGAGACATGCGCTGAGACTCGTTTGCAGAAGTTGTATTTTATTTTCTGTGGTGATGGTATGTGGCGGGGGGGGGGAGCATAGGCTTTTCGGTGTGTCTGTTTGTATGTGCTGTATGTTCAAAAACGTTTTGCTCTCGCAACCCAACACGAACAATCCGAAACATGCACAAAACGCGCACACAAAGAAGACCATGAACCGATGCAAGGGGGGGGGGGGGCTGGAGAGAATGGGAGAGCCCGAAAATAGTTTATCGCCCAGAGGCCCCCAAAGGTCGAGTAGCTCAATGACCAATGGGGAGTTGGGGGCGAGAATAGGCAGAGATTGTTGCTATATCTGAGAAACCTTTTATCTCTATTGTCGTTCGTCATTCATCATCAAAAACGTGCTCAGAAGTGATTCAGTATCAATATTTTCATGTCCTCAGTAGTGACTCATCATCAATACAATGTGTCATAAAACCATTCTGTGAATGCTCAGTTTAAAAACAACAATGACGAATCTGTAAAGTGCTGCAGCAAAAGCCAAAGGAAGTCAACCAATGCAGCCAATGCACTTCTGCAATACAGGAAAACATTTCACCTTTTTTGTTGTAACGCTTTATTCTTGCGTCATTACATCTCCAGTCATTACATTCGATAGTAAAAATTAGGCACTATACCATCTTGAGCAGACCATAAATCCCATATACCGTAAATCCTACAATAGTGCCCCCGGGGGCACTATTTTTTCAACCTCACCTTACTCGGGGGCACTATTGGAGGGGGGGGGCTTCTATTATTTTAACCAAAAAATTTTGAATGGTAATGCTAGTTTCGCTGTCAAAATTCCCGATTTTTCGGTGATTTTGATCACTTTTGCCATGTTTAATGATTGATTTACTGCTAATAGTTGCTGAAGCGCATTATTATTGGTTAGTAGTAGTGTGTATACACGATATAAATGTACCTACCACTATATTTTTGCCCATAAAAGGCACATGGCACAACATACCCCTTACCCCCGGGGGCACTATTGGGAGGGGGGGGGGGGCCTCCCATATTTCAACCTTGCCGTACCTGGGGGCACTATTGGAGGGGGGGTTGTATTGAGAGGATTTACGGTAGGCAGTGGGCTAATTATTTTAATCAGCCCTTCAGACCAGCTAATAATAATTGGCTTTTTTGTAATCTGCATGGTTGCTCACGGTATGTTCATGCACCTTGATCTGCAGGCGCAAAGCCTTTGGACCTGGTCTAAGCTAGGATCGCGGTCCGACGCTTCCGATTCCATTCCAGCGCGCCGTGGGCGGGCGGTTTTCGGCGGGCTTGGGCTTGTGTCTTCCTTACGTCGTCTTTTTTTGGCAAAGCACAATTGTTGCGTCCGCGTCCTGCGTCCGAAACATAAGTGAAGCCTAAGCCTAAGCGAAGCATAAGCCTAAGCCAAATCAAAGCCAAAGCATAAGCCTAAGCAAGTCTGGACTAAGACTAAGCAAAGCCTAAAATTAAGAAAGTTTTCATCGGACGCAGCAGCGGACGCGGACGCATCAAATGTATTCAGCCGTTTTCTTATTTGGGGACATCCAATTTAATAGGGCCATTGGACAGGGCAAAACGCACCACAATATTTCATTTATTACGTTTAATGCGTCGACGATCAGTGCTCAACGCCAAGAAAAACTAAAACAACGCACAACTAAAACGCTAACACATACAGGCGCATGCGTGCGTGCGCACTCTCTTGAGTGCGTGCGTGCGTTCGTGCGTTCGTGTGTGCGTGAGTGCGTGTGCGAGCGTGTCAGTGTCCGTGTCCATGTGTGTGTGTGTTTGCGTGCGTGCATGAGTGCGCGTGCGTGCATGGGTGCGTCCGTGTGTGTGTGCGTGCATGTGCGTGCGTGCATGCGTGCGGTGCGATCGAGCGTGCGCGTGCGTGCATGCACGTGTCCATGTCCATGTGCATGCGTGCGGCGGCGGCGGCGGCGGCGGCGGCGGCGGTGCGTGCGAGCGTGCGTGCATGCGTGCGTGCGTGCGTGCGTGCGTGCGTGCGTGCGTGCGTGCGTGAGTGCGTGAATGAGAGAGGGCGTGAGCGTGTCCGAGTGCGTGCGTGCGTGCGTGTGTGCGTGTGTGCGTGCGTGCGTGCGTGCGTGCGTGCGTGCGTGCGTGCGTGCGTGCGTGCGTGAGCGTGTAATACAAGTTTTTATAGCGTTAGCACCTGTAAAACAAAGTAAAAAAATAATAAAAAGTTCAAAGTTTTTATAGCATGCAAAACGTGCAAAACAAAAAAGTTATCTATATTACTAAAGCACAATGTCTGTCTGTATGTCTGTCTGTCTGTCTGTGTGCAACGCAGCCCAGAGAGTTGTGCTGGATGGATTGAGCTAAAATTTTGTATGAAGCTGCCGTGGGAAACTTCACCGTCATTTAAGGGCCGGATTTGCGATAGCTACCGTAATTCGTGAGTTATGCAAATTGCGCATACGTGTTTGATCGAATTTGAGAATTCAGTGTCAATTCTGCTTGGGATATATGTAATTGACCGTGCTGATCACGAATATCACATCCGTTTTCCAGTGCGATACCGTAATCGCGAGATACGACGCATTGAATATGCAAATTGCGTTTGATCGAATTTGAGAATTCAGTGTCAAATCTGCTTGGGGTGTATGTAATCGACCGTGGTGATCACGAATCTGGCATTCGTTTTCCAATCTGCTGCAGTAATGACAAGATATAGCATTATCCTTTTCTACAGTAGTATGACTGTTTGTTGGTTCTGTCTGCAATGCAGCACAGAGTTCTGCTGGATGAGCTCGAGCTGAAACTTCTTTGTATGAAGCTTGCTTCGCGCATTTTACCATCAAAATAAGAGTGGCACTACTGAAGCTATCGTAATCCATGCGTTATGCAAATATAAATGAATTATATGATAATACAGCACATTTTATGCGTGCTTCTGACTTATCAGAAGTGTTTAGAAAACAGTTCTGTACAGATCAATGGTGTAGTGCCTATGATGTCCGTTACTTTTCTGGAGCTCCTGGGATCAAACCTCTGCCATAAGAATACTTGTAACTTTTTTGTTTATAACTTTTTTGTTTTGCACGTGTTTATGCTATAAAAACTTGAACTTTTTATTATTTTTTACTTTGTTTTACAGGTGTTAGCGCTATAAAAACTTGTATCACACGCACATGCACGCACGCACGCACGCACGCACGCACGCACGCACTCACGCACGCACGCACACGCACTGGACATGGACAGCGCACGAACGCACCGGCACGCGCGCACCCACGCACGCACGCAAGCACGCACGCACGCACGCACGCGCGCACGGACATGGACACGAGCAACCACACGCACGCACGCACGCAAGCACGCACGCACGCACGCACGCACGCACGCACGCACGCACGCACGCACGCACGCACGCACGCACGCACGCACGCACGCACGCACGCACGCACGCACGCACGCACGCACGCACGCACGCATGCACATGGACGTGGACACGTGCATGCACGCACGCGCACGCTCGATCGCACGCACGCATGCAGCACACACGCACACACACACGGACGCACCCACGTACGCACGCACGCACGCACGCACGCACGCACGCACGCACGCACGCACGCACGCACGCACGCACGCACGCACGCACGGACTCGCGAGTGGGCGCACGCACGCATGCGCGTGTATGTGTTAGCGTTTTAGTTGTGCGTTGTTTTAGTTTTTCTTGGCATTGAGCACTGATCGTCGACGCATTAAACGTAATAAATGAAATATTGTGGTGCGTTTTGCCCGGTCCAATGGCCCAATGAACTTGGATTTCCCGAAAAAGAAAACGGCTGAAAACAATTGATGCGTCCGCGTCCGCTGCTGCGTCCGATAAAAACTTTCTTAATTTTAGGCTTTGCTTAGGCTTAGTCGAGACCTTGCTTAGGCTCATGCTTTGGCTTTGATTTGGCTTAGGCTTATGCTTCGCTTAGGCTTAGGCTTAGGCTTAGGCTTCGCTTAGGTTTCGGACGCAGGACGCGGACGCAACAATTGTGCTTTGCCAAAAAAAGACGACGTAAGGAAGACACAAGCCCAAGCCCGCCGAAAACCGCCCGCCCACGGCGCGCTGGAATGGAATCGGAAGCGTCGGTCCGCGATCCTAGCTTAGACCAGGTCCAAAGGCCTTGCGCCTGCAGATCAAGGTGCATGAACATACATATGTGAGCAATCATGCAGATTACAAAAAAGCCTATTATTATTAGCTGACTCTGAAGGGCTGATTAAAACAATTAGCCTACTGCCTATATGGGATTTATGGTGTGTCTGCTCAAGATGGTATAGTGCCTAATTTTTACTATCGAATGTAATGACTGGAGATGTAATGACGCAAGAATAAAGCGTTACAACAAAAAAGGTGAAATGTTTTCCTGCATTGCAGAAGTGCATTGGTTGCATTGGTTGACTTCCTTTGGCTTTTGCTGCAGCACTTTACAGATTCGTCATTGTTGTTTTTAAACTGAGCATTCACAGCATGATTTTATGACACATTGTATTGATGATGAGTCACTACTGAGGACATGAAAATATTGATAATGAATCACTCTGAGCACGTTTTTAATGATGAATGACAAATGACAAAAGAGATGAAAGGTTTCTCAGATATAGCAAAATCTCTGCCTATTCTCGCCCCCAACCCCCCATTGGTCATTGAGCTGCTCGACCTTTTGGGGGCCTCGGGGCGATAAACTATTTTGGGGCTGTCCATTTCTCTCCCCCCCCCCGCCCCCCCCCCCTTGCACCGGTTCATGGTCTCCTTTGTGTGCGCGTTTTGTGCATGTTTCGGATTGTTCGTGCTGGGTTGCGAGAGCAAAACGTTTTTGAACATACATTGTACAACACACACAAACAGACACACCGAAAAGCCTATGCTCTCCCCCCCCCGCCACATAGCATCACCACAGAAAATAATACAAAACTTCTGCAAATGAGTCTCAGCGCATGTCTCCAATTTACAGTCATCGGGGTGTTGATATGAAAATTATTTAAAAAAGAGTGGGTGTTACAAGCATTTCTTTAGTATTCATGCAAATGCGTTGGTTGACATGCACTGGCTTTGGTTGACCTGTATTCCAACACTTTGCAGTTTCATCATTGCAGTGCTTCATCATTGTACAAATGAGTATTCTCAACATTATTTTATTTCATGAGACAAATTGATGTTGAACCACTTTGGAGAACTTTGCAAGCAGGAGTCCTGAGTTGAAGCGGCTAGTAAACAAAAAAGTTACAAGTATTTTTATGGCAGGGGTTTGATCCCAGGACCTCCAGAAAAGTAACGGACATCATAACCACTACACCACTGATCTGTATGGACCCATTTTCTAAACACTTCTGATAAGTCAGAAGCACGCATAAAATGTGCTGTATTATCATATAATTTATTTATATTTGCATAACGCATGGATTACGCTAGCTTCAGTAGTGCCACTCTTATTTTGATGGTAAAAAATGTGCCAAGCAAGCTTCCTACAAAATTTCAGCTCAAGCTGCATTGCCGACAGAACCCACAAACAGTCATACTACTGTAGAAAAGGATGATGCTATATCTTGTCATTACTGTAGCAGATTGGAAAACGAATGCCAGATTCGTGATCACCACGGTCGATTACATATATCCCAAGCAGATTTGACACTGAATTCTCAAATTCGATCAAACGCAATTTGCATATTCAATGCGTCGTATCTCGCGATTACGGTATCGCACTGGAAAACGGATGTGATATTCGTGATCAGCACGGTCGATTACATATATCCCAAGCAGAATTGACACTGAATTCTCAAATTCGATCAAACACGTATGCGAAATTTGCACACCTCAAGGATTACGGTAGCTACAGTAACGCCACCCTTATTTTGACGGTGAAATATGCCAAGCAATCTACACACAAAATTTCAGCTCAATCCATCCAGCACAACTGTCTGGGCTGCGTTGCAGACAGACAGACAGACAAACATTGTGCTTTAGTAATATAGATGTCTCGCATAGACTGCAGCGTAGAGAGATATAGTCGATGAATTTGACAATGAACAAATCCAGAACCGCCTAACAAAACAAACAAACTCTGATGACTCATATTTGTACATGTACATGATTCAGGTTTCTCTTGAGTTTGAAGGCACGTTTGACCTGGAGTGCCAGACCACTTGTGAAGAGAGCTTTGTGGAAGTAAAAGTGCGCAGCGACTTTAGAGTTGCTGGACAAAGGTACATACTACATACAGTACATGGGTGTGTACAGCTGTACGTATATTACAGCTTGTAGTGCATCGCAGATCAAATTTCAGCATTTGAAACGTAGTTTAGAATTCGCGCAATTACCATAAACCCTATAATTAGCCCCCCCCCCTATAATTAGCCCCCCCCCTATAATAATACACCCTCCCAAGACCACTTTGAGTTAATAGGCCCCCCTATAATTACACCCCCTCCCCGAAATGGACCATCGTCTAAAACGCACATGTTTCCATGTCTGGGTGTATGTATGGTCGCGTATGTGTATGTATGTACACGTATGTGCATGTGAGACTGTGTGAGAGTGTGTTAGAGTGTACCAACGTGTGTGCACAGCGCGTTTTTCCCTTAAAAATCGCCTCCACGCGCCTTTTTGCCCACACATCTTCCCACTCCTCGACACTTCCAGATTATAACCCCCCCCTATATTTCCCCCCCCCCCCCTATAATTATACACCCTCCTAGAGCTCGAACGAAAAAATTAGCCCCCGGGGGCTAATTATAGGGTTTACGGTATAGCGTATGCGCTGCAGATTCTGTTGCCAGACAAGACCAAGCAAGACCTTTGTGTCACAGGGTAACGCTCTGGTTCTCATTTTCAAAGGGCACGGCGCGACAAGTCGCGGCTTTCGGGCCGCCTACTGGACTGGTGCGTCTTTGTTGAGAATTCGCAAGATAGGTACTATAAATCTCAAAAGTGTTTGTTTAGACTTCAGGGGTGCAACAACAACAACAACAACGACCACCACCACCACCACTAGAAAGAACATCCCAACAAAGCGGCCAACGTGAGCATGCCGCAGTGTAGTATATGTATATTCTCACCTCTTATAATCTTCCTTTTTTTTAGATCTGTTCCTGCAATCAATGCAATCTTGAGGAGCCCGTCCAAGCCAGGTAGGTGGATGGATCGTGACGAATTATGTTGCGCGGCGTTTTATTTGACATACCGTAAACCTTATAATTAGCCCCATTACAGCAAGCCTAGTGCGAGACCTTCCCTATTTTGACAAAGTTCGCATCGCCTATTCTGCTGCTCCAGTGACCCTGAAGCCCTCACGGAACGGAGTTCACCGTTTTACAATTGTGCGTCACCATTGGAACTAATTAATACAAGGTATCTATGGTACCAGTGGTGTTTGTACCTAACCTACATTTTAAGGGAGTGGGGTGGGGACGGCATACCTGTAACCGGGTCTGGAAGAGTGGGGGGGGGACGTAAACGGCCGAATTCTGGGGGGGGGTGTCTGGCGCAAAAAGTGGGGGGTAGCAGGCCATAAATGAGAATAAATCGGGGCTAAACCGTCTTCTGTAGCTGTTTCACGGTATTTTAACACTGAAAAGCACTGAAAACACCACGATTTACTCACTTTTATCATTCTAGCCATGGTGAAAATCCTTTGGGGAAATTCTGGAGGGGGAGGGGGGTTGGGGGGGGGGGGGGGGTGTTGGGTGGATGTTGGAAAAATAGTGGGGCCCCCAAATCCCCCCCCCCCAAATCCCACCCCAGTTACAGGTATGGAGGACGGAGGTGTTGGGTGGGTTGTCAGCTACTGCCTGGCGGAATTTATAAGGGGACGATCACCACGACCACCACGATCACAAGGGCAAGGGCAATGACACTGCGCTTGCACATGTTCACTGAGCAAGGTGAGTGCGCCACATTGCTTCGGTGTTGGGCGGCTTCAGAGCTTCAGCCCAAAATCCGTGATACCGTAAATTCTATAATTAGACCCCCGGGGGGCTAATTGTTTGGTTCCAGCCGTAGCAGAGTGTATAATTATAGGGGGGGGGGGGTAATTATAGAAGGGCTTATAAACTGTAAGGGTCGATGTGTGGGAAGCTTTGTCGGGAATAGCGCGTGTAGGCGATTTTTAAGGAAACAAGCTCGTTTCAAAAAGCACTTCATTTGAATTTGTTTCCTTTCATTCGAAATTTCTGTGCTTCGGCACAGATTGGACCGGTGTACACTTCCTGGAATTCTTTAGCAGTGCCGATTCCTTTGGAATCGGTGAAATCGCCGCACAAGCTTCAATGATGCGACGCCCCGTTATTGTCTCCTTTGTTCCATTGCAAAATGCACTGTTGTTGCATTGCATTACCGTAAACTCTATAATTAGCCCCCCGGGGGCTAATTTTTTCGTTCGAGATCTAGGAGGTTGTATAATTATAGGGGGGGGCTAATGATAGGGGGGGGGGGCTTATAAACTGGAAGTGTCGATGAGTGGGAAGATGTGTGGGGAAAAGGGCGCGTGGAGGCGATTTTTAACGGAAAAAGGCGCTGTGCACACACGTTGGTACACTCTAACACACTCTCACACAGTCTCACATACACATACGTGTACATACACACACATACGCGACCATACATACACCCAGACATGGAAACATGTGCCTTTCAGACGATGGTACCATTTAGGGAGGGGGTGTAATTATAGGGGGGGGGGGCTTATTAACTCAAAGTGGTCTTGGGAGCGTGTATTATTATAGGGGGGGGGGCTAATTATAGGGGGGGGGGCTAATTATAGGGTTTGCGGTACTTACATTGTCGTTGCATACACGACCTTGCTTTTTTCAGAAAGTCCAAAAGTCTGCATTGTAATTGCAGATAGAGGAGATAGAAGGGAGGACGTCCACGTCCGTGCGTAGGTACATAGGAATGCACTGATGCGTCCTAAAGGAATCCACACTGCCCCCTCCCCGCCATAATACAGGGCCAAAGGCGCCCACCCTGGCTCTGGGTAGCGTAGTAGGGAGGGGAGTGGGGTGGCTGGCTGGACAGACGCGCGTACTGGCGAACGCACGAGCATACCCTAAATCCTCCAATACAACCCCCCTCCAATAGTGCCCCCCCTCCAATAGTGCCCCCGGGTACAGCAAGGTTAAAATAATAGAGCCCCCCCCTCCAATAGTGCCCCCTAAGGGTATGTTGTGCCATGTGCCTTTTATGGGCAAAAATATAGTGGTAGGTACATTTAGATCGTGTATACACACTACTACTAACCAGTAATAGTACGTTTCAGCAACTATTAGCGGTAAATCAATCATTAAATGCGACAGAAGTGATCAAAATCACTGAAAAATCGGCAATTTTGACAGCGAAACTAGCATTACCATTCAAAATTTTTAGGTTGAAATAATAGAAGCCCCCCCCCCCCTCCAATAGTGCCCCCGGGTAAGGAGAGGTTGAAAAAATAGTGCCCGGGGGCACTATTGGAGGATTTATGGTAGCCTTTCAGATTTGCGGAAAATAACGCAGCGGAAACTTTCAAAATTGACCCAGAAATTTTGCTCCCGGACCCAAAAATTTTGTCTCAGATTGGGACACATCCTAGTCCTATCCTTAACGATGCGTTTTCCCTGATTAGACCCAAAAATTTTGCTCCCAGACACAGAAATTTTCCTCCCAGATTGGGCCCTATCCTTAAGCATGTGTTTTCCCAGAAATTTTGCTCGAGGACACAGAAATTTTGGACCCAGAAAAAGAAAATATCTTCCCAGATTGGGCCCTATCCTTAAGCATGTGTTTTCCCAGAAATCTTGCTCCCAGGCGCAGAAAGGTTCCTCCCAGATTGGGCCCTATCCTTAAGCATGTTTTTTCGCAGAAATTTTGCTCCCAGACATAGAAATGTTCCTCCCAGATTGGGCCCTATCCTTAAGCGTGTGTTTTCACACAAATTTTGCTGGAGGACCCAGAAATTTTGCTCCCAGACACAGAAATTTTCCTCCCTGATTGGGCCCTATCCTTAAGCATGTGTTTTCCCAGAAATTTTGCTCGAGGACACAGAAATTTTGGTCCCAGAAAAAGAAAATATCTTCCCAGATTGGGCCCTATCCTTTAGCATGTGTTTTCCCAGAAATCTTGCTCCCAGACATAGAAATGTTCCTCCCAGATTGGGCCCTATCCATAAGCGTGTGTTTTCACAGAAATTTTGCTGGAGGACACAGAAATTTTGCTCGGTGATTTGCGGAAAATAACACGGCGGAAACTTTCAAAATTGACCCAGAAATGTTGCTCCCAGACCCAGAAATTTCGTCCCAGATTGGGACACATCCTAGTCCTATCGTTAACGATGCGTTTTCCCAAATTTGACCTAGAAATTTTGCTCCCAGACACAGAAATTTTCCTCACAGATTGGACCCTATCCTTAAGCATGTGTTTTAACAGAAATTTTGCTCAAGGACACAGAAATATTAAATATTTTTTTATTTTTTTTTATGAATTTTTTAGAACAACTCCAAAAAGGTGTATCTCCGAATTTGACCTAAGAATGCTCAAAAAAAATTTCGGCCCATCCGTTAAGCCATAAAGGAGAACCGGTCGGTAACAGACGGACGAACGGACGGATGGACGAACAGACCATTACGAAATTTTCCGTCCGTATATTAACTCGTCGCGCTGACGCTCGGCGAAAAAAGGCGCTGTGCACACACGTTGGTACACTCAAACACAGTCTCACACCGTCTCACATGCACATACATGTACACTCATACACATACGCGATTATACATGCACCCAGACATGGAAAATGTTACCTTTCAGACGATGGTCCATTTAGGGAGGGGGCGTAATTTAAGGGAGGGGGCTTATTTTCACAAAGTGGTCTTGGGAGGGTGTATAATAATAGGGGGGGCTAATTATGGGGGGGGCTAATTATAGGGGAGGGGGCTGATAAACTCAAAGTGGTTTTAGAAGGGTGTATAATTATAGGGGGTGTGTATAATTATCGCCCACCTTTCCTCGCGGGCGAAGAGCGTATGTGATCAGACCATGAATAATGATCTTCATTGACTAATTTCCGCCCGTGGCTGGGTGTTTACACCACAAAGGTAATTTGAGAATTTAAGTAGCTTTACACTTACATAAATGTGGCTCCAACAGCAGGCGACTGACGCTCTCCTCGAGTTGCAGACGACCTCAAAGGGCCGACTAGGGACACTGACGACGCGGGTGACTTCCGACGGCTGGTTGCGTCTCTCGATACCATCACAACCATGCCAGCACGCGCCGCATCCTGCATCCACGCGCTGCATCCTGGGCGTCACCATCGAGGCGCCGTTCATAAAGACGATTATTATCTCCATTGCTGCCATGGTCCGGACGGACGGCACCTTCAGAGGCAATCAGCTTCAGTTGCGGCAGCTCGGTGGGTTGTCGTCTGCAATGTGCACCAAATGGTCATTTTTCAACTGTTACAGCGTTTTTTAAAAGCTCTGGCGTTCTTAGGCGTTTCGGGAGGATACGTGATGCTGAAATACGAAGTCGACGAGCTCACTGTCATTCAGAAATCGCCCGGCAAGTGCAGGCTGGCTGGCGAGGCGAGGACAGCTCGTGTCAGTGACACTGTCTCTGCCTCTCATCTTACCGTAGTCCTAGACTATAGCGGGTTCACTTCACAGGCGCGCTGCAACTGAGTTGAGTAACACGAAGTGGGGGAAGGGGAGAAGTCTTTCCGGGTTAGTCTGGGTAGTATGCACAACTAGCAAGTAATGATATCGAAAAGTCTACTGATTTTGCAGTGAGTATCAAGAAATATCTCAAGAAAGGAAAAAGTACAAGAAATTTTGTAGATGTTCAAACAATACACGTTTTGAATCGATAACCTTTTTCAGTTTGATGAGCTTGCAGGGAGTCTTCCGTAAAGTACATACATACACCAGAACGCAACTGTTGTCTCCGCTGTGCAAAGGCACGGCCTCACTGTTGGCGCATTTTAGATCATCATGACTGGTAGTGGATTGATTGATGTCTCTCGCATGCCCATTCGCAAAGTGAGGATCGGCTCCCATGGCAGCGGCAATGCCAGCATCCATGTTTTGGACGAGCTAGACGCGACGGTTACTGGTTCTGGAAACGTCATCTACTCCGGTCATCCCTACAAGGTTGAAAAACGGAACGAGGGTTCCGGGTCCATTCGCCAGGCTCGACCATGAACAGGCCTTGATTTGGTGATCATGACTTACCTAGAAGTAAAGAAATGATGACTTTTGTTGTTCTGTTTTATTGACTAGCCTCTACAACTCAGCAACAAAGTGCTCAGAAGTGATTCCGTATCAATATTTTCATGTCTTCAGTAGTGACTAGTGACTCATCATCAATACAATGTGTCATAAAATCATGCTGCGAATGCTCAGTTGAAAAGTAACAATGTCAAAGTCGAATGGCAAGGAAGCTTCATCAAAATTTCAGCTCAATCCATCCAGCACAACTGTCTGCGCTGCGTTGCACACAGACAAACGACCTGCTTTAGTAGATAGCGGTTGCACACATTGATAGCCATGTTTACCTAGTACTCTTTGTGCGCAATGCCCCCCATAACCTGTAACAGGGTCCACCACCTTCTGTAAAATCCGCCCAACATGTACAATAGCCGAGTCCTGCACGCAGCGCGCAAGCGAAGGACGGATACTCTCCGCAAGACCGTTTTGCGATTCTTGCTCTCGCCTAGGCTGTTATTGCCTACGTCACAGGCCTGCCGGACGCGATCTCCCGGTTTTCGGGGTCGCGCGCATGAGTCAAGCGAGGAGGAATGTCGTCCAGACCGGTTTCCTCGCCATTGGGGCGCCTCGCTCCATCAGCCGCGCGAGAGCCCGCGCGCGACGGACGCCGCCGCCGCTCGCGATCGCCTCGAGCTTTGAGACACAATAAGACGACGCTAGAGGCAGGCAGCAACCCACGGCAGAGAGCGGCGTATGGCCTAGTGGTAGAGAATCGGCCTCTTACGCGCACGGCTCTGGGTTCGATTCTTGATGGATTCTTAAGATCGAGGACCTCCCTTTCGATGCCGATTTTCTCGCGCCGTCGCTGCCCTAAATTGCAGATGGCGTTCTTCCGAATGTCTTTGGCTAATTATAAGGCTGTCGTTGTCGTTGTGCAGTTGCGTGGGCGCCATGCCGCGCTCACGACCCGTAATCTGTCGCACTGCAACTCGTTTTTAGTTCGCCGCACACCCAATGACGACCTTAACCTCAGTGATGAGTCGTGGGCGGTGACACGAGGCGCGCGTGTCTTCGCGCCCCCTCGATGCAAGTGCCCGATACTGTTGACTCGTTCTTAGTTCGAAGCGATCGCGGGCCCAATACGAGTTAAGAACGCGTAAAAACGGCAGTAATTCCAAATGAAGTGCGCCAGCGCTCTGCTTGCAAGCTCCGTGTTGCTGGCAGCGTCGACGCAAACTCGACCTACTGATACTCTTGGAACCTGGACCTGGAACCTTAGATTTCACCGGCAGTGGAACGTCGCCTTCGGACCGTCCGGTCTAAGTAAGGTGGACGGATCGTGACGAACAATGTTGCTCGGCGTTTTACTTGATATAATTACCGTAAATTCTACAAAAGTGTGCCCCTTCTTCAGTACTACCCCCCGAGTAGGCATAGATGCAAACGATAGTACCACCCCCCATTCCGATAGTGCCCCCAGGGGTGAGAGGTACATATAGTGTGCTATGTACATATGCACCTTATCAAAAATATGTATGTTGTTGTAGTAGTTGGTACTTTTATATAGTAAATGCACACTTAAATCGGCCTTTCAGCGAATCACAAAATTGAGAAAATTGACCAAAAAATGACTACGGTTTGATTGCAAGCATTGCTTTACCGATAAATATTTTGAGGCTGAAAGAACAGTACTCCCTCTCCACTAGTGCCCGTGTAGCAGTGGGTTGAAACAGTAGTACCCACTCGGTAACGTTAGACAACTTACGGTATGTAGGTATCTAACGTCTTGCTTGCAGATATCAGACAGAATCCGAATAAAGGGTTCGTCACTTCTCACACTCATTTCACTGGACAAGGTTGGTCGATGGATTGGAGGCACTCGTTTGCTCTATTTTTATGGCAGTTCCGCAGTCTAGTATCGTTTTCCATGACCGTCTAGGCGTCTTGCGCAGTTAATTCAGCGGCTTTTAGCTGGGGAGTACGAATCCACAAGCGAAGAGCGCGACCTTCCCAATTTTGACAAAGTTCGCATCGTCTGGTCAGCTCCAGTGACAGTGACACTAAAGCCCTCACGGAATGGAGTCCACCGTGCTACAATTCGGGTGCGCTACCATGGGAATCATTGTACCTACCACACTAAAGCTATAGGACGGACAGGAAGCACATTATAAGGGTGGGTGGCTAAGAAGAGCTTACAAACTGAAAGGAACAGAAAACCTACCATGTGGGGATGGCAGATGCAATATTTGTTGAAAGAAAGTTAGCTTGGTGGGGTGAGGCCACAGGGGTGTGGGTGGGTTAGAAAAGTTTAATCGGCAGCTGCTTGACGGAATGAATATGGGGACGGGACGGACCAACGATCACATGGAAAAAGGTTTGAACCTCGCCGATTACACTGCGCTTGCACATGTTCACCTGAGGGGAACAGTAGAGGGCGTGACATTTTTCCTCGGTGTTTGGCGGGCTTCAAGGCTTCCGCCCGAACTTCGTAACAGGTACACCAGGAACCTTATACGCCTCTCCTTATACCTTCCTTCGCGGATGTGATTAGGTCATAAATGACCTGCCCGATCTTCAATGGCCAATATGCGGCCTTGCCTTGTGCTGTGTGTAACGGTGTCAACGTTTACGCCACACAAGTAATTTGAGTGTTTAGGTAGCTTTACGCTCAAATGCGGCTCCAACCGCAGGCGACAGACACTTTCTTCGAGTTGCAGACCACCTCAAAGGACCGACTGAAGGCAGCGACGACGCGGGTGACTTCCGGCGGCTGGCTGCAGATCAGCATGGCGGCCGGCGCAGTCTCTGGCTGCGTGTCGTTTTGCGATGAGTACGTCACCATCGAGGCGCCATTTATCCAGGCGATCGACGCCGCCAGTTCTGCCACGGTCCGGACTGTGGGCAGATTCAGAGGCAAACGACTGCGACTGCAGACCAGTGGGTGACCGTGCGTTTTGGTAATGACGAGCAACGACCTGATTGGTACACTACGGTAGATGCGTGTACCTATGTAGTCCCTGCATTGTGAATCAATTGGCATCTTATGCCAGCCAGTCGTTTTAGGGACCGGACCTGCGACGCTAGAGTACGACGTTGACGAGCTCGCCGTCACTCTGCTAAACGAGGGCCAGTGCGAGCTGACTGGCAAGGCGAGGAGAGCTCATGTTGGTGCCACTCTGTCTCCTGTCTAGTCCTGTTCTATACATGCCGCAAACCGTAAAATTACCTAATTGTTTTATTCGAGCTTTAGGAGGGTGCATACTTATCGTAAATCCTCCAATAGTGCCCCCGGGGCACTATTTTTTCAACCTCTCCTTACCCGGGGGCACTATTGGAGGGGGGGGGCACTATTGGAGGGGGGCTTCTATTATTTCAACCTAAAAATTTTGAATGGTAATGCTAGTTTCGCTGTCAAAATTGCCGATTTTTCGGCGATTTTGATCACTTTTGCCACATTTAATGGTTGATTTACTGTTAATAGTTGCTGAAACGTACTATTATTGGTTAGTAGTAGTGTGTATACACGATATAAATGTACCTACCACTATATTTTTGCCCATAAAAGGCCCATGGCACAACATACCCCTTACCCCCGGGGGCACTATTGGAGGGGGGCTCTGTCATTTCAACCTTGCCGTACCCGGGGGCACTATTAGAGGGGGGACCAATGGAGGGGGGTTGTATTGGAGGATTTACGGTATTAGGGGGTTAATTATGAGGAGCATTTGTACTGGAAGGGTCGATGTGTGGGAAACATTGTTGACGAAACGCGAGTGGAGGCGATTTTTAAGGGAAAAAGAAGCTGCGCACATGCGTCGGTACACTCTAACACAATCCCACACAGTCTCACATGGTATACGTACATGTACCTACATTACATGCACCACAACACAAACGCTGTCTCTGATGTGTGCACAGGCACCGCGTCACTGCTAGCGCAGTTTAGATCACCATCAGTGGTAGCGGATCGCTTGACGCCTCCCAAATGTCCATGAACGAAGCGAGAGTCGAATGCCGAAGCGTTGGAAGCGCCAGGGTCAATGTTTTGGACGAGCTATACGCGACGGTTCGCGGTTCCGGAGATATCTTCTACTCCGGTGACCCTTACAAAGTTGAAAAACGGAACTCGGGCTCTGGCTCCATTCGCCGGTTTTGACCATGAACAAGCCTTGATGTGGTGATCATTGTGTAAGGTTTTGAAGTAAAGATATATTGACTCTTGTTCAGTGTTTTGATAATCCAGAGCGAGAGTGCGTCATTAATCAAGCGGGTGCAGCTGCATTAGACACCAGATGGAGTACATGTGTGATTCCAACGTGGGGTACGGTATTCAATACGGATGTGGGACAAAGAAAGTAGATTGAACAGGAGTCACATAATAAGTCACAAAACGAATCATTCTGTGCCGACCTGATGTTAAGATAGGATTTTTTACAATTGACTTGCACACCCTCTATCTGTTCTTTGGCGCTAAGTGATGGAAAATCTGGCAGAAAACTGTTTGGAACCAACATCAAAAGCTACTATTCGGACACCTGCAGACAGTGCATCAATGTTGATCTGACGATCTCTGTTTCGTGCGTTTCCTTTGCCATCAATCTTTACTCCATCATTCTCTTCTCACAGAGCTAATTGTTCTTTAAAGAAGGAGAAGAAGTACTTACTAATCGATCGATATTTAAGGCATATTTTCGACTGGAGTGTGCTTCTGGCAGCCCGTGGCAGTGCACTCAATGTCGGCACCCCAAATATCCCAGGCAGGGTATGCACTTATCGCGACGTTGATTAGATCCTGGCCCGACGAAGCGTTGCGGTAGTAGCGAAAGTAACCTGGCAAGTTAGTACACTGCACTGCATAGGTATTCAGGGTACCTAGGTGTACATAGGTACATTGTGCATTCAGTACATACACGCAAGTGCTAATGCCAAAAAGCACTTTCAACCTCCAGTTGTTTGCAGAATAGTCTTTTGTGCCAAACATGCTGGACATGGACAAATTGTGCAAAAATTAGGACACCTTTCTCGCCAAAGTTCTGTCCCCACGTGTTTTTGAGCAGCCAGAACTGCCTCCCTTGAGCGTCCGCGCCGTAACCCATCAACAGAAGTGTCTGCGTGTAAATGGCGCCGAATTCGCTCGCTTTTTCCGTTTTCTTGTAAATTCCTGCAAATGCTTACGTTACGGTGTCGCCGAATACTTTATAATATTAGTACAAAACGCGTATTTAAAACAAGAAAACTCGCTGTTTTTATGGAGGAATACGACGAAATGCAGCTATGCAATCTTGGACCACTCGTCAAAAAGTGTACTCAAATCCGCTATATAAAAATGTATACGATAAGTGCAACTTTTATCGTGGGCACAGCTTGTGAATGTGATGTGGGTTACGGTCTTACAATTTCTCTATCAATTATCATTAGATCTTTCGATACAGTTATAATTAGGAAAATTAATTAAACAAACGATCAATGGCACCATGCAAGCATTGGTGGAAAATCAAAAAATACTCTTCATACCAGACTTGTACAGGAACAGGTCGGGATAGACTTGCAAGGAAAGAAGGAGTGGCGCGTAGTTGATCAGGTTGAACTTGACAAAATTGGCTGCCCTCGCTCGGTCGTAGCGCTGCTCGACGACGCACTTTGAAACGTCGAAGTAGGCTTTGACTAAAGTGTTTTCAAAATGCGCTACTTATTCAAAATCCAAACGGCATACCGTAAACTTCTAGTGGCCCCTCAGAATTGCATACTCCCTTCCTCTCACAATTAGGGGTACATTGGCCGTGCAGTAAACCAGAGTTTGACCAAGTAAGAGCATAAATTCAAGTTTTATGACTACAAATTCAATAATCAATGTATACTGCCCCCTCACGGTTGTATCGATGGGTGGTATAGTTGATGTCGTGTGTGTCGCACTGTCCACTGCACACTGGCGTGTGCGAGAAGAAGGAGCGCCAATGGCATGGCGTCGCTTCACATGTCGTATTCACTCGGCTGGACATACATCCTTAACGTGCGGTGACATGCAATAAAATACCTACGTGAATATGCTTTGAATATACGTAAAAAATGCCCTTGCAGGGCATTCAGTTTGTATCTTTTGCAGACATCAGACATCAAACAGTTCACCTGGAAACCCGACGTCTTGACTGCCGGTGACGATGCCGTTCTGCTTCCAGAAATAGAAGGCGCTGTGCCCAAAGCCACCCGAGCAGCCGCTGGCCCTGAGCGACGTCTAACCATGCACCTTTTTTTTACCACCGTTTACCCCACAGAGAGGGCCAATTTGACGAGTATACGGTAACTGGTGGGTAAATTGGCATCTTACCCAAACACTGGGTCGCATGATCTTCTGACCACCCCAGCGCCTCAAAAGTGCTCGGGACATTATTTACCTGCAACTCCTCTGATGGCAACCTTGGCACTACTGTAAGATTCAATCCATGCACACGGTAAGCACTCTATAGCTCTACTCATACACGACATGCACTCGCGCACCCTGCAGAGCAGTTCTGGCAGCAGGATAGGAGATGCTGGGACGAAACGTTGACACCGAACCGGCCCTCACTTCGCGCGCACATCCGCAACGACATGAGGTGCGCTGGCGCGTGCGCCTGTGAAGGATTTTGTCAAGTATAGGTACGGTATGTAGCGGTAATGTGCAAGCAAATGAAAAGTCGTTGTCATGTGGAAGACCCCCACATTGGTCGATGATGAGTGGTGACTGAGTACCTAGACACAATATACCGGTAATCAAGAAGAGCCCGGTAATGAGAAGTTTGAACCCATAGACTACACCGCGTTACTATTGGGAGTTACGGTACTTGTACGTCGCGTGGCGATTGTCTGATCGCAACTATGGCGGTGGGGCCTCACCCAGCATCCCGCGCACTGTCCGTTGTTGGGCACGAATTCATGGATCGACTCGCAACTGGTTGACTGATTGTCGCGACCCTCTGGTTGAACTGCGCTGAAGCTCTCGCGTTGGTCACGGAGAGCTTCGAACTCGTCGAGGAAGCGCTGATGCGCCGATTGGCAGAAGCCAGGCTCGGCATTCGCTTGCGCTTCCTCAGCTGAGGAACAGATGAGACCCTACTACTACTAGGGGCGATACTGTACATTGTACGCATGTGATCGACACTTGCCATAGTCCTGCTTTTCCGGATGACCCTCCATTTCCTCTGCTACTTCCGGGGGAACTTCCAACTCCTCTGTGGTTGCCAACGCATTGTACTGCGCCTGAAACTTGGCTACCCAGAATTATAACAGTGTGAGGCGCACCGTTCAACTGCTATCGTCACTGCTATTATTTTCTAGGTACCGTAATTCCTCAAATTATGCCATGTATTTGCCCTGCTTTACCCCTGTCTGGCAACAGTCTCCAACCTCGTGGGGTGGCGCTATTCAAGATGGACACAATTTTAGTATTGCAGTATCTTGGCATTGCCTATTGAAAAGTGGTCTACTATTGAACGGTGACACACTCAAATCGATTCACGCAATGGTCGCTCATTGCGTTTCCAGACAGAGTAAATTGGCTCAAATATACCGTAAATCCTCCAACAGAAGCCCCCTCCAATAGTGCCTCCCACCCTCCAATAGTGTCCCCCTCCAATAGTTGGAGAGGTTGAAATAATAGTGCCCCGGGGGACTATTGGAGGATTTACGGTACATTCGTGGGGATAGCTTGATCAATAGTGCTTGCTTTCTGTGTACACTGTACCGTCTGACTCACCGTCCACGTGCTTGCGGGATCGTTGTTGATCTCGGCTACCCATTGATGCCAAAAGGCGGGATCGTGATCAGACCTTGCCATCACTCCAACGAACAGCAACGCAGAAGACATCAGACGAAGCGGTGACCACATGGTGAATTGCCACCACAGACTTCGCTCAAATGCTTCTGGAGACTTGGAATTTGTCAACCTTGTTATTTTAAAATAAAATTTATTTATTTTAAAATAAGAAAGTGGAACGCCTAATAGGCAATTTAACTTTAATCGAATTTTAAAGAAAGCTTTTATAGTAACGTATGTAATGACTTCAAAAGTTTGGCTTTGATTACTACAAGAAAATTTGCCAGTGCCAGTTCTGATCAGTCACAAGACTACACAAGTCCTACAAAAACCGGTACCAATTATTGACAATTACCGTTCTATGCAAAACGACAACAATAATACGTAAATTTCCTGCTGAAAAACGTGTTGAAACTGCCAAAAACGTCGATTTACAACACCATTACTGAGTTCTTAACGGTTTATGGTTCTACAAATTATTCTGCCCATCGACGCAAGTGATCGTCGCAAGCGGCCGCACGTATGTATGTATTTTAACTGCCGCGAACAGACTTGCTTACATAATTAGGGCATGCTGCGTGCTTGTTCACGTGTACTTGCAAAGCACCTAAGAAATAAATTAACTCTTTGCATGCGCCGACGTGCGTGCGTGCGTGCGTACGTGCGTGCGTGCGTGCGTGCGTGCTTGCGTGCTTGCGTGCTTGCGTGCGTGCGTGCGTGCGTGCCTGCGTGCGTGCGTGCGTGCGTGCGTGCGTGCGTGCGTGCGTGCGTGCGTGCGTGCGTGCGTGCGTGCGTGCGTGCGTGCGTGCGTGCGCGCGTGCGCGCGTGCGTGCGTGCGTGCGCGCGTGCGAGCGTGCGTGCGTGCGTGCGTGCGTGCGTGCGTGCGTGCGTGCGTGCGTGCGTGCGTGCGTGCGTGCGTGCGTGCGTGCGTGAGTGCGTGCCTGCACGCGTGCGTGCGTGCGTGCGTGCGTGCGTGCGTGCGTGCGTGCGTGCGTGCGTGCGTGCGTGCGTGCGTGCCTGCGTGCGTGCGTGCGTGCCTGCACGCGTGCGTGCGTGCGTGCGTGCGTGCGTGCGTGCGTGCGTGCGTGCGTGCGTGCGTGCGTGCGTGCGTGCGTGCGTGCGTGCGTGCGTGCGTGCGTGCGTGCGTGCGTGCGTGCGTGCGTGCGTGCGTGCGTGCGTGCGTGCGTGCGTGCGTGCGTGCGTGCGTGCGTGCGTGCGTGCGTGCGTGCGTGTGTGCGTGCGTGCGTGCGTGCGTGCGTGCGCAAAGAACTGTAGGTTTTCTTGCACGTTGGCAAGTTGTCCCTCACCTCCCGTTTAAGCCAGCAGTGTCATACTTTTGACAATCCTACATCGACAAAGTTATTTTTCGAGATCCTCGGCACAATTCTGTAATGGCGAAAAAACATTGTTCTTTTTTAATTTTCTCCAAAAAACTATCCTTCCGAGACCGTCATCTAGGTGATCGCTCAAGAGCTCATGGAGACGAATCGAATGCTGCCAAATTCGTCTCGATTCGATTGGAAAAAGATGTAACCTCGAAATCTTGTGACCAAATTAGCCTCATCTTCTGAAAAGATCGCAAATACCTTCTTATTTTAGGAAGAGAAGGGACAAAAAGGCTTTTAGGGTTCCTTCTGCACTCTGCAGTACATGCTCATAAGGACTTCAAATAAGCATACGGTATGTGCGCGAGTGCATTCCTCGTAGTCATGCGTGCATTGCATTTAGTCATGCATTGTATTGCATTTGCATGCACAATGTCGGTTGCTATTGGTAACAATCCATAAGTGTCGGTGCGTTCAATGGAATCCCTATCAGTTCCACCAACCGCCAGTGGCGCGCTGAATCGATACGTTCGATCCAACCTTAAATAATACACACACTTTTGTTGGCTGGGTACTGGGTGGGGGCGGGGGCATTGTAGTAAGCTGTAATCTACGTAGGTATGGGTTTACAATAGCATTCACACACACAATGGTCGGACATTGCGCGCATTTTATGTCGCTTTGGCGCGGAACCTCGCTCGTTCAAACCATTCTTCTATATATATTCGTCGGAGTCAATCGTTTTTCCCATCAAACGACATTACATAGTCGTTCACTAACGTTCGGCCATCATCTAAATTGCGTGTGACACCCCCCCCCCCCCCTGTGGCGCTTACCATTAGAGGGTCACAAATTCACAATCACGACAATCTTGTGGAGTTTCTCCACCGAATTTTGTCATATTGGTCTATCCCGATCCAACGACACCATCTCGTGTTGGTTCGTTCGTTATGGGTAGGAAGAATATGACTGTATCTTCAGTTGTTCTTTACTATGGAAATGGTTTGATAGTGGAAATATTGTGTTAATGCATGTCTGAATGTGCAAGTGTCCTTCTTAGTCCGAAATGAAGCACTCCCCCCCCCATAGTTTTCCAGCTGAGCAATCGGTGCAAAAAATTGCTAAAAAAATGAGTGCTTTGGTTGTGCTTCGCTGTAGTTAAGGCCCAATTCAACGCCTCCATTCGGCATCGGTCGGCCCCAGTCGGCACTGGCCGGCCAGCTTTAACAAGCCAGCCTGAATTTGACCAGCAGCTCCCGGAGCGCGTAAATTTGATAGGCGCGTTCGGCTGACCGACAGTTGCCGGAAGAAGGGGCCGACGGGTGCCGACAGGAGGCGAGCAAATGGGCCTTTATCGCAAATCAAACCCGGATGCAATGAATGTTCTGGCCCACTCTGCCAAAAACAAACTGCAAATATTCTGCAGTGTACATACGCATGCGTGTATGCTTGCGTGCGTGCATTACAATGGTTCAGCAGTGCGCGTGTACGCTGAATTTGTGCATTAGTGCACGCATATCTGGCTGGTTGACGTGCAAGTTCAAGCCGCCATGATGAGGCATGAGACATGTACGACACGCCATGCACAATGCATGTTGCTATAGGTAACAAACAAGTCATGCACGTCGGCACGCTCGATGCTAATGCGTGCGTGACCGCGCTAACCCGAATCGATGCGCTCGATAAATCCCTGCATAATACACGCCCCGTTTGGTGACAAGACGCGCCACCTATACGTTCGCATGGTGCTGAACCGATGTACCTATTGTATTTCATGCTGTAAAATTGTATGCCGCCCAATGATCGTCCAAAATCCAAATCCCCATCCAAAATCGTAGGCGCCAGGGGCGTTTGTCACAGTTTTTCCCGCGGTTGGCATTTAGCGACACTTTCACGGGCGCCATGTCGCGCTCGTCGGCCGCCCTCGTCTCGTCTGGAACTTTCGTTCGTCCGGTCGGTGGCAGCCTCTTCTCCACAAGCGGTCTTCTAGGTCTGCTGCTGCTGCTGTTGCTACTGGATCCGCGCTCCAGCGCTGCGGCGACCTGCTATGGGGACGAGTGCCCCTGCAGGAGGACCTCCAACTGCGTCCGGGACCGCAACTGGCAGAGGGGTCTCAGCTACTGCCAGCGAGGCTTCTGCAGATGCAACGCCGGATGGGACCCCGACCCCCGCCGAGCGGCGAGCTTACGCCCAGCTCAGAAGGTAAGCGAACGATTCTCCGAGTGCGTTTCCGAATCTTCCAATAGGTGGGTGATCTTTTTTTCGTGCAGGATTGCCTGAAGGTCGGGGAGGGAGACCTGTACCTACACCCTACCCAGTTACACCTGGCGGGACCGTCGCGCGTACTGGCGGACGCACTTTAACATCGCCCTTTAGCCAACAGCCGACATTTATTGAACATTCTCGTAAAACTTTTATAATTTTTTTAGAATAAATCTAAAAAAGAGGTATATGCAAATTCATCCTAATACCTAATGCTCAAAAAAATTTCAGCCTGATTCGTCAAGCCGTAAAGGAGAACCGGTCGGTAACATACGATCGAACAGACCATTACGAAATTTATCATTCGTATATGAACTCGCCGCGCGTTAATCGCCTCTTCGCGCCTTTCCGCCCACCAAGCTCTCCACACGTCAACCCTTCCAGTTTAGGTATAAGCCTCCCTATGATTAGCCCCCCCTATTATTATACACCCTTCTAGAGCACTCTCCGAGCACTTCTAGACAGATAGCACTCTCCTCACGGGGACGAGTCGACCCACTGAACAGGTAGCACGCTCGTCACAGGGACAAGTCGACCCACTGAACAATTAGCATGCTCGTCACATAGACCAGTCAACCCGCCGAACAGGTAGTGTGCTCGCCACGGGGACGAGTCGACCCACTAAACTGCTAGCTCGCTCATCTTGGGACAAGTCAACCACTGAACAGGTAGCGCGCTCGTCACAGGGACAAGTCGACCCACTGAACAGGTGTAGTGCGCTCGCACACAAGGACAAGTCGACCCAATGAAGAACTAGCGTGCTTGTCACATAGACCAGTCAACATGCCAAACAGGTAGCGTGGTCACATGGACGAGTCGACCCACTGAACAGGTAGCACGCCCGTCACAGGGACAAGTCGACCCACTGAACAACTAGCATGCTTGTCACATAGACCAGTCAACACGCTGAACAGGTAGTGTGCTCGCCACGGGGGCGAGTCGACCCACTGAACAGGTAGCACGCTCGTCACAGGGACAAGTCGACCCACTGAACAACTAGCGTGCTTGTCACATAGACCAGTCAACATGCCGAACAGGTAGTGTGCTCGCCACGGGGACGAGTCGACCCACTGAACAGGTAGCACGCTCGTCACAGGGACAAGTCGACCCACTGAACAACTAGCATGCTTGTCACATAGACCAGTCAACACGCCGAACAGGTGGTGTGCTCGCCATGGGGACGAGTCGACCCACTGAACAGGTAGCACGCTCGTCACAGGGACAATTGAAGAGTTGTGGAAAAAAGGCGATTGCAGTGCTGGGATTTGAACCCAGGTCTCAGGGATTCCGGTCCTGGATGCTAACCACTACACCACTAGCGACTAGCGACTGAACAACTAGCGTGCTTGTCACATAGACCAGTTAACAACGCTGAACAGGTAGCACGCTTGTCACAGGGACAAGTCGACCCACTGAACAGGTAGTGCGCTCGCCACAGGGACAAGTCGACCCACTGAACAACTAGCATGCTTGTCACATAGACCAGTTAACAACGCCGAACAGGTAGCGCGCTTGTCACAGGGACAAGTCGACCCACTGAACAGGTAGTGCGCTCACCACAGGGACAAGTCGACCCACTAAACTGCTAGCTCGCTCATCTTGGGGACAAGTCAACCACTGAACAGGTAGCACGCTCGTCACAGGGACAAGTCGACCCACTGAACAGGTAGTGCGCTCGCCCCAGGGACAAGTCGACCCACTGAACAACTAGCATGCTTGTCACATAGACCAGTCAACATGCCGAACAGGTAGTGTGCTCGCCACGGGACGAGTCGACCCACTGAACAGGCAGCACACTCGTTATGGGGACTAGTCGACTCACTGAACAGGTAGTGTGCTCATTACAGGGACGAGTCGACCCACTAAACTGCTAGCTCGCTCATCTTGGGGACAAGTCAACCACTGAACAGGTAGCGCGCTCGTCACAGGGACAAGTCGACCCACTGAACAGGTAGTGCGCTCGCCACAGGGACAAGTCGACCCACTGAACAACTAGCGTGCTTGTCACATAGACCAGTTAACAATGTCGAACAGGTAGCGCGCTTGTCACAGGGACAAGTCGACCCACTGAACAGGTAGTGCGCTCACCACAGGGACAAGTCGACCCACAGAACAACTAGCATGCTTGTCACATAGACCAGTTAACAATGCCGAACAGGTAGCGCGCTTGTCACAGGGACAAGTCAACCCACTGAACAGGTAGTGCGCTCGCCACAGGGACAAGTCGACCCACTGAACAACTAGCGTGCTTGTCACATAGACCAGTTAACAATGCCGAACAGGTAGCGCGCTTGTCACAGGGACAAGTCGACCCACTGAACAACTAGCGTGCTTGTCGCATAGACCAGTCAACAAGCCAAACAGGTAGCGCGGTCGTCACATGGACGAGTCAACCCACTGAACAGGTAGGGCACTTGTCAGATCGACAAGTCGACACACTGAACATGTAGTGTGCTTGTCACCTGGACAAGTAAACATTGCTAACAGGTAGCGCGCTCGTCACAGGGATGAGTCAACCCACTAAACAGCTAGCATGCTTGTCACGAGGACAAGTCGACCCACTGAACAACTAGCATGCTTGCACATGGACCAGTCAACATGCCGAACAGGTAGCGCGCTTGTCACAGGGACAAGTCAACCCACTGAACAGGTAGCACACTCGTTATGGGGACTAGTCGACCCACTGAACAGGTAGTGTGCTCGTCACGGGGACGAGTCGACCCACTAAAACTGCTAACCGGCTTGTTATGGGGGCGAGTCAACCACTAAACAGGTAGCGCGCTTGTCACGGGGACGAGTCGACCCACTGAACAGGTTGTGCGCTCGTCATGGGGATGAGTCGACCCACTGAACTGCTAGATCGCTCGTCACGGGGACGAGTCAACCTGCTGAACAGGTAGCGCACTCACCACGGGGACAAGTCAACCCAATGAACAGGTAGCGCGCTGTTCAAAATGACAAGTCAACATGCCGAAAAGGTAGCACACTCGTCACAGGGACTAGTCGACCCACTGAACAGCTAGAGCGCTCGTCACGCTGACTGGATGGCACGCTGAACAGCTAGCGCGCTCGACAGGTGGACTGGATGGACGGGGGGGGGGGGTTGGCCGAAGGCCGTATGGGCGTCTAGTTATTATACACCCTTCTAGAGCTCGAACAAAACAATTAGCTCCCGGGGGTTAACTATGGGGTTTACGGCATATTGTCCCTGGGCAGTCGTCTGATATGATGGGTCGGTCAGGTCATTAGGGGGGGGGGGGGGGGTCGATGGGTTCATAGGCAAGGAGATACCTTGCAAGGAATAAATTGCCCAAGTTCCACAGTGGAATGTAGATACAGTGTTCATACTTTACAGGACTTTTTCGGTTGAACCAGGGCCAGAGGAGTGCCAAGCCAACGCACTACCTACTTATACCACTGAGTAGGATCGAAAGTTCAGATCCGGCCCATTGTTTGATTTCTATAGACGTATACATACTGTATGTCGTTTTTGCAATTCAACGGTGCGGACAGAATGAAGACGGAGTCTCCTTGTCCATGGCAACCATCGAATTTGCTGTCGAGACTGGGTATTGACCATCGCCAGCTTACCTGGTTAGGTGCGCATTCCACCTCCTGAACCGTTCCAAACGAGCGCGACTCCGAAAATGCGCTCAGAGAGCTCGTTAGTCTTTGTTCTCGCGTTCGCCCTACTCCTTGGGCAGGGCGCAAGCGATCTGCTACGGAGACCAGTGTAGCTGCGGGAACGGAGTCAAGGTGTTCGGCAAGCGGATCAACACGTGCATTATGGACGGCTGGAACTACGACAACGCCGTGTGTCGAGACGGCCGCTGCGCTTGCAGACCGGGATGGGATCTGGATGTGCCCCAAGAGCCCTGCTCCGAGGGTCGGGCCAGCGGGGCTGCTTTGTTGTGCAACAGCTGCTTGTGTAGCGCAGTCGTATAACAAGTCCACTAGTTGTGCCCTCCATATGCAACAGGGAAATTCTGGTGAAAGTTGATGGCAGCGGCACCCGCATATGCACCGTGCATACAACACAAACACGTTAACGTGAATTTGTTAACGTTGTGCCTCGTTGTGCCTCGTTAACGTTGTGCCATAAAGTTGTGCCTCGTTAACGTGAATTACACCAACACCGTCAGTTAACACCCACAGTGTAGGTATGTAGCTGGTAAATTTACATGGGAGAAGGGGGCGGGGTTGCTCAAGTACTACCATATTTTTCCTTCATACACCGTCACTTCCATTGTCACCGGAACCAAGGAACGAGGCCGTCTTCCTGAATAAAGATGCTTTCTAAACGAAAAATATCGACATTTTCTTTAAAAAAATGTTTAATAAAAAAAGTCTGTTGAAACCATCTCTAGACCTGGACGAGTGCGCGCGTGAGCTAGACAACTGCAATGCTCGTCAGGAGTGCGTCAAGTTCAGCGACGGCCACGGCTTTGAGTGCCACTGCATTCTCGGTTATCAGAAGGAGCCGGGAAAATCCGACTGCGCTCTCGGTACGGATCTTTTTGCGTGAATCCGCATCCGCAGTCGGTGCAGCTCCAACAGTTCGTTTCAGACGTCCCAGAATGCGATCATGGTCCCAAGGGGCCCTGCGTGGATTCGAACACGGAAGGGTGCGAGGAGAGGTGGCCTGTTAACGAGCAGAGCACAGACTACTGTAGATGCAAGGCCGGCTGGACTGCAGGAATGCCAGCAGGTAATTCGCGTGCGTGCGTGCGTGCGTGCGTGCGCGCGCGCGCGCGTGCGTGCGTGCTGGCTGGCGTGCGTGCGTGCGTGCGTGCGTGCGTGCGTGCGTGCGTGCGTGCGTGCGTGCGTGCGTGCGTGCGTGCGTGCGTGCGTGCGTGCGTGCGTGCGTGCGTGCGTGCGTGCGTGCGTGCGTGCGTGCGTGCGTGCGAGCGGGCGGGCGTGCGGGCGTGCGTGCAACGCAGTGGTTTGGCCCTTTAGACATCGAAGAGGACAAGATCTGCCAGCAAGACCCAAATGACGCCGCCTGTCCTTGCGTCGTGGAAAACTGGCACGATTCAAAGGGAATCACAAATCACCATGGAAGCTACCAGTGCCACTGCAAGGAGACCTGGGGCGGCCCCGACTGCGGCACAAGTGGGTCAACGGTAACTATGGCTTTGTGCAAATGCACAATAGGTACATAATACGTTTTTTCCTCAAGTTTTCAATATGTTTTGGCAAAGACACGACTTTGGTGCTGCGGCCTAAGGCCCGCCCCTTCGTTGTTTTTGTGCGCCTTTTCATTTCGAATATTGTGGAGGAGTCTGCTTGCGCCTGTGGTGTAGCGGTAGCGCACTGGACCGGTAATCCAGAAACGTGGGTTCAATTCCCATCGCGCGATGCGCCAATTTTTTCTCAACTTTTCCATACTGTAATATGCGGTATGTTAGCGTCCGCGCCCGAGAACTCGGGCGCGTATCCCACCGCCAAATCTCTAATAGTGCCCCCCCCCTTGTAGTTAGTGTCACTAAGTACATTGTAACCAAAGGTAAAGGCAATAGTACCCTTGGGATTACTATGGCAGTACTTGCAGCACATGACATGCATTGCAGTCCAGCATGTGCAGCAAACTACTGTATACTGCCAGTTTTCAAGGTCTAATACCCCGGTGGGCGGCTGTCCGTGTCTACACGGCGGCGTCTGCAGAGGCGGGCCTTGCTTCTTCCACGGCCATCCCGATTTCGCCTGCTACGGCAAGCCTTGCGACTGTCCACTGGGAGCGATCAGCTTGCACGACGGAATTTGCGAGCGTAAGCGTCGCATTTTCATTCGCAGGAAAAATACAGCTGACGTCTACCCACGTGATGCAAGCCTGAGGAAAGTCCCACTGCAACAAAAATAACCTAAAAAAAAACTGCGGCGCTGCTTTACAAGCGTGCATACAACAATGAAAATACGCCAATCGCTTGTAAGTGCAAAATTTCAGTGTACAACGAGTGCCACCAGGATCTGTGCCAGAACAATGCGCCATGCGAAGATATGGATCTGTGGTAATCCTAACACCATGGTCTGCCATTGTCAGACTGGGTGGACTGGGAGAATTCTGTGAGACCGGTCAGTTTGTTGCGATGCATTTGCCTTTCGAGTGTATATGTGTATATACATCACTACGTTATGATGTTTGGTGTTTTATAGCTCGTATATCGCGTTATTGAATGTTGATCGGTTCTAAAACAGTCCAACAACAAAAAACTCTAACAGTCGCGCAGTAGACGGCTCTATTGCAGCAGTTGAACAATATTCAGTCTGTTCAGTACTGTATTTACTAGTCCATAGCGTACAATTGGTTCAACAGTTGGAAAAGATGTACCGTACCTAGGGTAGGTAACAGCCAGAGTAGACATTCTACGCCAGAATTTTGGAGTTCTGCTCAGACATCGACGAATGCGAGTCAGTCGGTGCAAGAACGACGCGGAATGCGAGCAGGGTGTTGTGCCCGGCACGTAGATGTGTCACTGCGTGCCGCAGACCACTGGGGAGCATTGCGAATTCAGTGAGTTAGTCCTTTCGTTGGCCAATTCTTGCGCAAAGTCGACAGCAAGTTGTAGTGGAAACAAATTGGTTGGAACATGCCCTTCTCCTAGACCCCTACACGTACGAGAGGACCCCTTCCGACAACCCGCCCGACCTGTGCGACTTCGTATTCAAGGCGCACCAAGAAAACGGCAGCCGACACTTCGAGATCAACGTGCAAAAGGATCATCCAATCGAAGTGTTCGGTGAGTACGATAGCCTTTTCTGCAAGGCTTGTCACTTTTTTTAGAGAGGCTGCACTGCACGCACGCACGCACGCACGCACGCACGCACGCACGCACGCACGCACGCACGCACGCACGCACGCACGCACGCACGCACGCACGCACGCACGCACGAACGAACGCACGCAGCACGCACGCACGCACGCAATCATTAACCATGCAATTTCTCTTTCAGGCCTCCGCAAGCAGTCGGAGCGCTGCGTGGGAACGATGGAGCTGATAGGGCAGAATGAGACAAACTCGACCAAGTGCGACCTCCTCTGTCCCGACAAGGAGAACAACGTGGGCGCGACCTGCGGCGGCGTCTCAGACGACATTTACGCCAACGTGTACGAACCGCGTGAGTGGCTCTTTCTACCCTTTTTTTGCTTGTCAGCTCTAAAAGTACATACAGTGTAAAAGCGATTTTGAATCACGCACGATAAACAGAAAGAGACAACTCTAGTGTACAACGAGGAGTTTGTGGACGCGTGCGACTCGAATCCGTGCCGGAGGGCAGCGTGTGCATTGACCTGCCCAAGACCTTCATGTGTCTCTGCCAGCCTGGATGGACGGGCCAGAATTGCAGCGAAGGTGACCGATAACAAACGTTCCACATGTACAGTACTCCTCTACATGTCCTGGAATCATCTGTATGTTGTGGGGCTCCGTGCTATTGTAGGTAAGATCTGTACGGTAATGTGTACTACCCAATTTTTGTTTACAATGAGCGCTCTGGCCGCCTCTTCGAGTGGAAGGGTCATTGATTGGGACTTAGAAACGCAGTAAAAAACTTTGGCACAAATATAAAAGTGACCTACAGTAAACGTTGACTGGTTTACTTTAGACATCGACGAGTGCACTCCTGACAATCCCTGTCGAAACGGAGCGACCTGCACAAACCTCGAGGGCGATTATTATTGCTACTGCGAGGTCGTCAACGCAGAAGGAAAGGACTGCGAAGGTGCAGTAGCGTACCTACCTGTCTACCGTAAATCCTCCAATAATCCCCCGAGGCACTATACTTTATCTCGGTCTTTACCCGGGGGCACTATGGGAGGCGTACATCGTTCCTTAGGTGGTTGACAGTTCAAGTAGGTAGCTGAAATGTCATGTGTTAATTAGGTGTAGGAACTGTGTACGACACTGCGTAAACGGAACTACCGCTTCATTTCAGTTCAGTACCTGCATAACGCAAATTGTTGGGTGCTTCTTACCCCGGGGCACTATTGGAGGATTTACGGTAACACCTTGATAGTGATAGACTAGCGCCCTCGCGCGCGCCTTCGGCGCCTGCCCCCGCGCTAGGTCGCGCGCCGCTTCGCGGCGCGTGACGCTAACGGGGTCGGCGCTGCGCGGCTGGCCTGTAGTGTAAAGAACAAGCAGTGTGCCAGTACATACGCCACAGTGTGTGTCAGTGAGAAGCATCTCTGTGTGGGTGCTGTGTGTGAGCTTGTCTGCAGTGGTGTTCACACAAGGCTTTGGGCAGTAAGTCACTGACCATCTTCATCATGGTCTTCTAGTGGCTCTCGACCATGCCAAGTGTGTGTGTGTGTGCGTGCGTGTGAGTGTACTCAGAGTGCCAACAGACTCTTCTCTAACAATTTGGCACTGGTGCACTCTTACTGGTACGTGGTCTTCAACGGACAGGGTGTTGAAGTGGATCAGGACCGTGAACTCCACCAAACCGGACCGATTTCGCACTGAGTGCCTGGGCAGCTTTGGTAGACTGGTACTATTGCGCCACCATTCTCACCAGTCTCCATTGATCCAGTGTTGAGAAATAGATTTTTGTTACTTAAATTCTCTTTTCAGAAATTCATTTTCTCTCTCATCTTGAGGGCAGTAGGTCTGAAACTCGGCATGTACACTACCCTTGGGTAGGCCTACGCGCCCCACCAGTTTACCCTCTCCCCTAGCCACCAATAGCAATAGAAACCCTGCATATTTTTTCACGGGGAAGTACAGCAGGGCCACCGAGTGCAATTGCACGTCACCACCTACCGACTATTACTACCACACATATACCACCCTCCCAGCATCCCTCCTTCCAGAGATCCAAGTGCGGACCCAGCCACAGACAGGGCGATTAGAGAGTAGAAAAACGTTATTACACGCACGTTTTGAAAAGCGACATCCAGATGTTTATTGCGATTTGAAGAGAAGTTTTGGTGCTCTGTTCCAGCCATGAAGAACTTCACTGGCCGACTGCCAGAATGGAGGCACTTGCTATTGCGGCGACTGCGAATACCCATGTCTCTGTCCACCTCTATTCGCACCCACCGATGGCAACGAAGGAAGAGAGGGACACAGACTCTGCGAAGGTACTGTACGTGCACATTTTAAATGCACTGTACCTACGTCACGTACCACGCAGGCCGCGAACGTACGTGCCAGTTGTGTGGGCCTTGTGTATACCACCCAGCTTTGAGTCACTATCGATGGGGGAAGATATCTCAACAATGCAGTCTCAAATGCAGTGCAAATGTTCCAGAATTGCTAGAGATCCTTTCAGACGTTTGTTTTAGTCTACAACTACTGTCATCCCCATGTGGATCCTTGCCAGAACCACAGGCGCTGCGAAAACCTCCACGCCGACGACTCCTACAGATGCCACTGCAAGGATGGCTATACGGGCGTGCACTGCGAGACCAGTGAGCCATATTTGGAATTAGCCGTAGCCGAATACAAAATTCAAAATCCAGGCCAGTCCGACATTGGCCTAGGCTGGACTTAGGCTGGCACTAAAGCGTGAAATCAGAGCGAAATCAGCTCGACTATACTCCGATAATGCTTCGAGGCGGCGTAGTTTCATTATTTAGAAAATCTCCTTTGGAGGGGCGGTGCACCACCAAACAGGAGTGGATCTATCCACTGAGACGGAATCTTTAGGTAAATAAACCACAACAACAATTGACAGACATCGACGACTGCGCGAACGATCCCTGCATGCACTCGGACGTGTGCTTCGGCGACTGCGACGCCGAGGGCCTCCATCCCGACGACTTCCGGCAGTGCAACTGCAACGGCACCTGCGAAGATCTGGTCGCCGGCTACAAGTGCCACTGTCCCAAGGGCATCACGGGCAAGAACTGCGAGAAGAGTGCGCGTTTTTCTGAACTGCTTCCGTAAAGCCTTTGCTTTGCGTTGCCTCTTAGAATCTAAAGTGTGTACTGCGTTGGCAGTGAGACTGGTTCAGCCTTGCTAAATCAATACGCGTTAGTAATTTCACTCTTTGGCAGCACATCGTACTGGACTGTATTTATTCGAAGCGAGCGAGTCTGAGCCCAGCACAAAGGTTTTTATTTGGCCGCTTAGAAGTAAGGCACTACTCGTTCAGCTAGTATCCAGGATGGCTTCCGTCATATTGAGTCGCCACGACAAGACGAGTGCTGCCCTTATATACCGTAAATCCTCCAATAGAAGCCCCCCCCCTCCAATAGTGCCTCCCCCTCCAATAGTGCCCCCGGGTAAGGAGAGGTCTAAAAATAGTGCCCCGGGGGCACTATTGGAGGATTTACGGTAGTCTATGCAATGTGCAGGTGCACTTTGCACTAGAACCAAGGAAGAACCTCTTGCAATGCCTACGTCGTTCTTTCCTTCTCGACACGTGCAGAACTGCGTCAACTGACCGGGGCGGGGACCCGTCCGGTCAGTCGGACAAGGACCCGCAGGCGGAGTGCGCGCGCCCCGCTCAACGCCTTCGTCTGCAACTGCTCGGCTGAGTGGACTTGGGAGCGTTACGCCGCGCCGCTGGACACCCGGAAGCTCGAGGAGGAGTTCTGGCAGGCGTACTCCCACGCTCGACCAGGAGGCGCTCAGCGACATCTACAACAGCGCCGGCACCATCAAGGACGTCGTGCCCTCTATCGTCGGCCTGACCAACGACACCTTCAGGGTGAGTATAACTGGCTGAATTTTTCTTATTCTCCGGGGCCACAAGGCCACTTCTTGGAAGGGAAACAAGCGAACAATATTGGAGTGGCAGCCCCTGTGCTGCCGCAAACAAATTGCTGTTCTGATCTGGTGATACAACATGTAAATAGAAAATGACAAGCGGCGTGCCCATTCCAGAGAGAACTCAGCTGGGACGCCGAAGACCTGTTCAGAAGTCGCCACCTATGAAGGTCAACCCTTGAATATCAGGTTCGACAGCCGGAGGTGGTATACATCGTAGGTGTACATGTGTACACTTTTCAGAAAGAAAGACCGAACTTTCTAAGACATGTCTAGTAAGGAACCGTCGCCTATCAGCATCAGTGGCCTTTTGCCAAAGTCGTCAACTCCTACACCTATGTATATACGCGTAAACTTCAGCACGGAGTTCACGCTGGCCGAGCCACAGTCGCCTGTGCTGGGCAACTGTTTCACCTGGAACCGCGACTCCCCGCTGAGAACGCTGAACCGAGCTGGGCAGGGCCAGGGTGAGAGGGACGCGACGCGCATGCGTCGGTGTCGCAGCAGTTCAAATTTGCGCGTACCCTATACAACAGGCTTTTCTGCGCAATTGAAAGTGCGACAAGACGAGTACCTGCCCTGGTTCGACACGGCCGCTCTGAAGATATTGATTCACAACCAGGAAGAGATCATCTTCAGCGAGTCCATCGCGCAGTACCTCAGACCGGGCTACAAGACGGTCTTGGCCATTACCAGGGTTTTGATTTTGGGGTTTCAAATCTAATGGTAATAGTTGCGATTTATTGAAGAAAATTGCAGCGTCAATTCCGCAGAATGGGCCCGCCACACGGCCAGTGCGTCAAAGAGAGCGAAAAGTAACGTCAGCTTCCCAGATATGTCCGGCTATACCGTCTACTCCACTGAGGTGTAACTTTTGCGGCGTGACTTTCCAAAACAGCTGGTACAGTCTAATCTATGCGCGTGAAGGACGCGATTTACAAGTTAAAATTAGATTTTGTTAAAGTTAAATTTTGTAATAGTTAAAGTTAAATTTTGTATTGTTTTTTGTAGACAGGTAAAATACTGCACACTGAACGTCCCGAACAAAGCTTGACAAGTACAAGAAATGCATCATACATGCCCTCTTTTCGCATTGTTTTTAAAGCATTTAAGTTTCTCCACTCAGTCAAAAGTATTCAGCATGTAAAGTTGTCGGACTAATTGGATCACCCCGTGCTGCATACATATGTACATGCAAGCATGACGTCACTCATTGCAGGGTTGCTTCAAGAGCTGCTATCAGCGCAAGCTGATTAGCGCTTGCAACTGCACCGATCCAAGATACGTTGGCTTGGAACATGTGCCGCTCTGCGCTGCCACGCAAAGTGAGTTCCTGGCTTGCATCCGTTTAGTAATGTACTCTTGGATTCATTAGCGTTTTACGCATATTTTTTTACTCTGCCTCTACTCAAATTTAATTAGCTGAAACATTAAAAGAAAATAGGTAAACTTAGGATTTAAATAATTGTAGGACGTTGCGTGAACAAATTCGTCGATGACCAGGGAGACTCGTCAAGTTGGCCCGAGTGCCACAAGTGCCAGCTGCCATGCCAGTAATTAATAAAGCTTATTATAAATTACAATTTCTTTTTGGTGGTGGGATTGGTGAAGGAACGCATTCTTAGGAGCGAAGAATTCGTCGTCGCGGCGTCTATGTCACCCTTTCTGGACCAGGTTTCGGTTCTTACATTGCAAATTTGCGATCTCGATATTAATTAATTGTGTGAATTCAAAGACCACTGAAAAGTACGATTTAACGATTAAGTTTAGCCCTACGACTGCGAGGTCCTGAAGGGTGTCAAGCGCGAGAAATGTCTTCGCGACTTCACTGACGAGCGAATCGTAGTGGAGCTCTATTTAAGCCACGTCAACTTTCAGAGGCTCATTCAAGAGGAGTCGAACCCGGTATGAACCGGATGCCTTGTACGTAGCACCAATTAGTGTCGTGAAAATACAGTGCCAGAACCCAATGCATTGTTTTCAACTGAACTTGAAGTAAGCATAGAAGAACTCTAGTTTTCAAATATCGGTTCAATTGCGCGGGCTAAGGCTATACACAGTAGATGAAGCTGTGTTGTCATCTCTCACCGATACACTAAAAGTTCAGCGGGACAAGCTACTGAACGATTTGGGGTCTCTCATGGGAGCTATCGCAGGCGTCTCCGTTATCACACTCGTCGAAGTCGGCTTTCTCGCAGTTCAGATAGTCTTCAGCTTGATCACAGGCAAATAAGTAGGTGATTTACATCAGCTGCCAGGTGATCACTTCGGATCTCATGATCTCATCAGCTGCGATTTTTTCCAATGAATTGAGAATGACGTAAAAAGATCAACGACACTCCGTGCGTGATCGAAGAAGTTAGTGGTGAATTTGCGGTGAATTAACTAGACTGCACGCACGAGCACGCACGCACCATGTCCGACCTCCGCCTGGCGTGCCAGTTTTCACTTGGGCACCGACAGAGTTTAGGTACATGACCACTACCAGGTGCATCTGATCGTTGGGGCAAGAGTTGCGTTTGTCCAAATTGGTCCAAACGGTCAGTCAGTGTACGGCAGGGCAGCTTTGCGAATGCCAATGCTCATTGCTTTCAGTACGGCAGGGCATTAAGCGCACTTAGAAGTCAAAGTGACCGCGGTTCGATGTATGGAGATCGCTGTCACTTTGCGATAAAAGCGGAATTTATTTTACCATTAGGTAAAGCATCACCAAAGGACGCATTTTGCGCACGTGTACATTACGCGTCGGCGTGCGTGTCAAAGTGGTTTTCAAGAGGACGTGTGAGTGGGTTTAGTGGCAGGCAGTTCTTCTGCTTCAGGTGGCCGCGTACTTGATCAGCAGCATTCCTTTGAAGTCACTTTGGTCTATCGCTACACACCATGTGGTCACTGGAGTTTCTGTTGGGCTGTGAACTGTCCCGTCGCGTTGCGGCTAAGTAGGAGGATCACAACGAAACCTTCTGCCGCGAATGGGTGGAAGAGATCAACAAATGACCGAGAGAGCACTTGGACGGTGAGAGCATGTCTTTTGTGAACTACCTGGTTCCTCCAACAGCTATCAAAAAGTTCTTTTCAAGTCTCACACCCTTACCCCATTCCAGACAGTACTGCAGGACGCACTCGTTATTGGGTAACAAATAATGTTGAAACAATTTCAAAGGGTGGAGCGAATGTTGCTATTATGCGAAATTTGTACATTGTGTTTTTTTTGAGGTTTAACACAGTCTTCCAGCTTGTCCTCTCTTGACTAAATGCTACATAGTTTGATCTGTTTAAATGGCAAACACCGAGAGTTACGTGGCTCACACTCGGTTTCCGTAACACTGTTTTAGTCACTTGGTAAAGCGGTTGTGCTCACTGGCGGATCCAGGATTTTCTGACAGA